>JZSA01001336.1:0-77305 GCA_000956155.1 Cotesia vestalis
TTTTTTTTTTTTTTTTTTTTTTTTGGAACTAAGATTTTTCAACGGACTGGTTGTTGTTGAGAAGGAAACGAGGTTGGTGAAAAGAAAGATTATGGAGTAAGAGGGCTGAAGGAAAAGAAAGCTCTTGAAGGAAGAAAAAAATCAACGCTACCACAGACGTTGATGCTCTTGTTAACAAACAAAAAATATATTTATTTTATAAATTGAGGGGTATTTTATTTTAATGAGCGATATTAAATTATTTATTAAATCTATGGACAATCACTAATTAAATCCAGCAGACTGTATTCAGGTTTTAATATTTTTGTGGGGCTGAAGTTTGATTCTTAGATGGATGGGATGCATAAAACTCCTGGCTGATGAGTTCGACTTTAAATCTTGATAATAAAGCACTGGATTTAAAAAGGAATCCTAAGTAAAAATGTAAATCTAGCGTGAAATTGATGAAAGAATAAATAAAATCAATAGGAAGACAACAGCGAAAGCGAAAAAAAGTAAATAAAAAATAAAGAATGGGAGTTTGTAACAAAAGGCTACCGAAAAAGCGGATTATCGTCGCCAAAGTAATCCTACCGATTCTCTAGCGAGCCAAGCGATAAAGTAGAAGTGGCATTGCAACGGACGACGAAATTAAAGTTTCGAGAGAGTGAATAGTTACTACTAAAAGCTTCTTTTTTTTGCACTGACAATAGCCTATCGTTTTGTAAAGAACTTAAATGATGAAAAAATTATTTTCATTTTGTTTTTATTTGATACGTTTTATTTATCAACAATAACAATTTGTTTCTAGTGAGTTGTGATACTCAGAAAAAATCAAGTTGATTCAAGATAAATGTTTTTTATTTTTAAAAATTATTTTGAATCATCGTCAAAATAAAATTTTTTTTTTTGAATATTAAAGCTCTAAAGTTTTCAAAAAAAAATGGAGCCAAGAAAATCCAAACGTTTATTTGATAGAAATTAAAAAATTTCTATGACAGGCTTAGAAGTTTTTTGTAATTAAACTTCAACCAAATTTTATCAACCGGTTAGTCTAATAATTGTCTTCATCACTGGAATCCATCCAAAAGAATTCAAAATGATACGCTAAAAATAAACTCGTGATATCACATATCTAGATACTGAAGATTACATTGGACTTTATTGCACGGAAGCTCAGTTTAAAATCGTGCCAAAAAGTCTTCCTTAAAGTTTAGCTTGTCTACATTTTTTAGAACCTGGAAATTGTCCCATTAGGTATTATTTATATCGGTTTTGACTCAAAACTACGCGCTGTCAAAAGGAAATATCTTCACCGAAAAAATCGGTAATTTTTAGTCGTTTTGCTGGAACAAAATTCGCGAGCATGTAAATGTCAGCAATAAGAACAAGATATCATGCATAATAAACCGGTATGAAATGTGTGACATGCTTAGTAGTTTACAGAATATAAATTTATGAAACCAAACACGAACACGTGTGTACTGAAGTATATTGTATATATAAGAGCGAACAACAATTTATGCTTTAAAATCTCGCGTACATTTCTCGATCCCATGAACTACGTAATTAAATTTAATTATAATCCAACAGGCTACCTACTACCCGTCATCTACATTCGTCTCTTTTATTCTCCTTCGTTGCACTTTCTTGTTCTATGTATATAGTATATACATACAATATAATACCGGGATCGTAACCATTACTTTTACCATCGCATCCTTGTTCGGCTTTCCTCCCCAACCTTTTACTTATACTACTACCTTCTACCTACGAATGCTTTTCTGTCTCTCTTGGATAATATTTTAAACAATATCGCTCCGTGTTTGTCTGCTGTCTCTCTTTCTTTGCTCTCTTCTCTGCTATTTTACCTTTTTGTCTGGACTAAATAGAATTATGCCGATACATGTTCATGTTCGCTCTACTGCTTTTAACGAAAAAGCTTTTTCATCTTTTACATCCTACAACAACAATAACTATGAAATAAATGTCTATCGATATGTTTATTTTACTTTTACATCATTTTTTAAATATTTTTATTTAGTGAAAGAAGAAAATTGCTTGATCTTAGAAAAATATATTTTTTCAAAATTTTATTCAGTCAAAAAACTTAATACTTCTCTTGAATCAAGTAGCTTTTTTCAATGCTATTTATAAAATCAATAATATTTTTTAGATAAATATTCAGTATCGAAGATAATAAGCAGAAAAATCTAGGGTGTGTTTGGTTGTCATTTTAATGATCAGTACAGCAGATTGTATGGAAGAAAAGAGTTAAAGCAATTATTTTACGAGTTATGGCCACTCAAAGACCCGGAAGCACGAATCAAAATTTTCGACGATTTAGAATGGCCTATTTTGCCCCTAAAGTCATTATTTTAGGAGTTATGGCCACTTTTCTGTTTCGGGACAAAAAAATGTAATTTCTCCAAAAAAAAAAATTTTTTTCTCCATAAAACACTTATGTATTTTGTAGGAAATTTACCGAGGAACACTTTATAGTGGTGTAAATTGCATTTAAAGCTATTATTTTTCAAGTTATGGCCGCTCGAAGATCCGGAAACATAGATTTAAATTTTCGATTTTTGAAATTTTTTCTAAGTCTAAATATCTCTCAGAAAAAAATTTTTTTCTCTATAAAACTCTTCTGTATCTTGTAGGAAATTTACCGAGGAACACTTTAGAGTGGTTAAAATTGCATTTAAAGCAATTATTTTAAGAGTTATGGCCGCTCGAAGATCCGGAAACATAAATTTACATTTTCGATTTTTGAAATTTTTTCTAAGTCTAAATATCTCCCGAAAAAAAATTTTTTTCTCAATGAAACTCTAATGTATCTTGTAGGAAATTTACCGAAGAACACTTTAGAGTGGTTTAAATTGCATTTAAAGCAATTATTTTAAGAGTTATGGCCGCTTGAAGATCCGGAAACATAAATTTAAATTTTCGATTTTTGAAATTTTTTCTAAGTCTAAATATCTCCCGAAAAAAAATTTTTTTCTCAATAAAACTCTTATGTATCTTGTAGGAAATTTACCGAGGAACACATTAGAGTGGTTCAAATTGCATTTAAAGCAATTATTTTAAGAGTTATGGCCGCTTGAAGATCCGGAAACGTAAATTTAAATTTTCGATTTTCGAAATTTTTTCTAAGTCTAAATATCTCCCAGAAAAAATTTTTCTCTCTATAAAACTCTTATGTATCTTGTAGGAAATCTACCGAGGAACACTTTAGAGTGGTTAAAATTGCATTTAAAGCAATTATTTTAAGAGTTATGGCCGCTTGAAGATCCGGAAACGTAAATTTAAATTTTCGATTTTTGAAATTTTTTCTAAGTCTAAATATCTCCCAGAAAAAATTTTTCTCTCTATAAAACTCTTATGTATCTTGTAGGAAATCTACCGAGGAACACTTTAGAGTGGTTAAAATTGCATTTAAAGCAATTATTTTAAGAGTTATGGCCGCTTGAAGATCCGGAAACGTAAATTTAAATTTTCGATTTTCGAAATTTTTTCTAAGTCTAAATATCTCCCAGAAAAAATTTTTCTCTCTATAAAACTCTTATGTATCTTGTAGGAAATCTACCGAGGAACACTTTAGAGTGGTTAAAATTGCATTTAAAGCAATTATTTTAAGAGTTATGGCCGCTTGAAGATCCGGAAACGTAAATTTAAATTTTCGATTTTTGAAATTTTTTCTAAGTCTAAATATCTCCCAGAAAAAATTTTTCTCTCTATAAAACTCTTATGTATCTTGTAGGAAATCTACCGAGGAACACTTTAGAGTGGTTAAAATTGCATTTAAAGCAATTATTTTAAGAGTTATGGCCGCTTGAAGATCCGGAAACGTAAATTTAAATTTTCGATTTTCGAAATTTTTTCTAAGTCTAAATATCTCCCAGAAAAAATTTTTCTCTCTATAAAACTCTTATGTATCTTGTAGGAAATCTACCGAGGAACACTTTAGAGTGGTTAAAATTGCATTTAAAGCAATTATTTTAAGAGTTATGGCCGCTTGAAGATCCGGAAACGTAAATTTAAATTTTCGATTTTTGAAATTTTTTCTAAGTCTAAATATCTCCCAGAAAAAATTTTTCTCTCTATAAAACTCTTATGTATCTTGTAGGAAATCTACCGAGGAACACTTTAGAGTGGTTAAAATTGCATTTAAAGCAATTATTTTAAGAGTTATGGCCGCTTGAAGATCCGGAAACGTAAATTTAAATTTTCGATTTTCGAAATTTTTTCTAAGTCTAAATATCTCCCAGAAAAAATTTTTCTCTCTATAAAACTCTTATGTATCTTGTAGGAAATCTACCGAGGAACACTTTAGAGTGGTTAAAATTGCATTTAAAGCAATTATTTTAAGAGTTATGGCCGCTTGAAGATCCGGAAACGTAAATTTAAATTTTCGATTTTTGAAATTTTTTCTAAGTCTAAATATCTCCCAGAAAAAATTTTTCTCTCTATAAAACTCTTATGTATCTTGTAGGAAATCTACCGAGGAACACTTTAGAGTGGTTAAAATTGCATTTAAAGCAATTATTTTAAGAGTTATGGCCGCTTGAAGATCCGGAAACGTAAATTTAAATTTTCGATTTTCGAAATTTTTTCTAAGTCTAAATATCTCCCAGAAAAAATTTTTCTCTCTATAAAACTCTTATGTATCTTGTAGGAAATCTACCGAGGAACACTTTAGAGTGGTTAAAATTGCATTTAAAGCAATTATTTTAAGAGTTATGGCCGCTTGAAGATCCGGAAACGTAAATTTAAATTTTCGATTTTTGAAATTTTTTCTAAGTCTAAATATCTCCCAGAAAAAATTTTTCTCTCTATAAAACTCTTATGTATCTTGTAGGAAATCTACCGAGGAACACTTTAGAGTGGTTAAAATTGCATTTAAAGCAATTATTTTAAGAGTTATGGCCGCTTGAAGATCCGGAAACGTAAATTTAAATTTTCGATTTTTGAAATTTTTTCTAAGTCTAAATATCTCCCGAAAAAAAATTTTTTTCTCAATAAAACTCTTATGTATCTTGTAGGAAATTTACCGAGGAACACTTTAGAGTGGTTAAAATTGCATTTAAAGCAATTATTTCACGAGTTATGGCTGCTTGAAGATCCGGATAAATTTCTCCGAAAAAAAATAATTAATAAAGAAGAATAAGAATAAAGTCGGGAGGTGAGGAGAGCCGGATTTATTTTGTATTGAAAAAACTTTCATTATAAATTCTAACGGCAGTGGAAAAAAAATAAGTCAAGTACTTATAAATCCGTGCTGACTTTTAGTTTGTATTTCGATTTACTCTTTTAAATCTCCTGCTGCTATACAAGATTTTTTCTTTAGCTTGAGCTTGTACGCGACGTCAGATTCACTGAATTTTATGAGCGTTTGCTCTTAACTTTTTTCCTTTCTCTAACCTTTTTTTCCGTTCCTTACTCACCGAGAATTATTATACTGAATTTTATAGCTTTTTCATCTGCTTTATTTATAATTAATTATTAGTAATATAAAATTCATTAACAAACTTGAATTTTCAAGTGAAGTAGTGTTTTTCCTGAGGATTAAATTCGTCGGAAACGGTCAAGAGTAATCTGAGAAAATCCTATGCGAGTACATTTAAAAAGAAAGAGACCAGTTTAAATGAAAAAGCGTTTATATTTCTGCTCGCCGACTATGGGATGACGAGTGATGGGATGAAATTCACCTGAGTGCTAGAAATCTCAGCGACGGGACTAGAGCGGATTAATTTAGTTAGTAGAATGTGGAAAGCGAAATTTCAACTGGTTAAGTATATTTTCCTAGTTTTAGTCGGTCCAAAGTGAGACAAGAGACGAGATCTGAATTACTACACTATCCGCTGTACAAGTGGTACACATCAGGGTACAACATATAACAGAATAGAGGATAGTTTTACTATATATATACTGCACCAAGACCAAGACCAAGACGCCGTATGTACGCCGTATCCAGGACATAGCTCCATATGGCATTCTATTTCCCAGACAGTCGACTCCTGAGTAAATACGTCGTTCATTAACATGGTGTCAGCTTCGAATTTACAACAAAACAAACACCTATCCACGTTTGTCATGGTCGAAATTAATGGAAAGAAAAATACTAACCAATAAATTGAATGAACTCTTGGTTCTTCTCTTTTATAAATAAAGTAATCCTCTGTTATAATTAAAATAGACATTATTTTTAATTGTCGTTTATAGATGATGGCAAAGAAAACATTGTGGGCTACAGAGACACTTCTCGTGGACGTATATTTATTTTTTTTTTTTTTAACGTATAATGATAATAATAATAGTTTTTACTGGTGGGAGGAATTGTACAGTGGAAGTGGTAGTACAGTGAAAGAGCACAAGATTATCTCTGGTCCTTGGGTTCGTGTAATGCTCTGGAAAATTGAATTTGTCTAAACGTCGGTAAAGACTCTCTGTGTTCGCCATTTCAACTGAAAAAGCAGAGACTTACTTATATACATTATACATATACATGTACATATATATATATATATATATATAACAAGTTGGATCATGTGATTTTATTATGCAGAGTACTCGAGGTCTATTTTCATACTTCAAAAGGTCTCTAATTTTCATTTTTAAATTCTTTTCTTCTTCTTTATAACATTATTCTTCTCAAATAATAATTATAGTTATTTTATTATTTAAAAATAATAATTAGATTCTGGAATTGAACTTAGAATAGATTAGTACCTTCAATTGACTTGCTCGGTTTTATTTACCCGATTTATATATATATATATATATATATATTTTTTCACAATTTTTGAATTTGTTGTAAATTTTATAATTATAAAATTTGATACTAAATAATCTTGGCCGCAATGGACAATTTTATTTTTATTGATGTAAAAGTTACTTACAATTTCCGAAGCAACAGTATAACAACTAAAATTATCTGAAGCAGATTGTTGAATAAACCGGGCAGTGTAAACAGTCGGACTATTTGAACTATTCGAATGCATCACACTCAAGCGAGTGGGTCTGGTAAAACGGGGATGTGCAAAGATGCTGAGGAATGCTTTGGAAAACACTACACTGTGGATAGATGGATAGGTAGTTGGAAATCGGGGGTAGAAGCTGGAAGGTAGAAGCATCATCAAGTACCAAGTAAAGTGCCTTATTCATCCCCTTAGATCAAGATTTATCCATAGATAGGTGTGTACACTGTTAGTAGTGTTACACTGGTTAGACTGGTAGTGTGTCGTGGTAATCGAGCACTCGTGGATATGCAACATGATGCCAGCACGTTGAGGAGGAAGACAAAGTTGATCAGTCGAGTGCCGGGCCACCAGCATGCCTCGACACGTACTTTCCCAGTACAACACTCGGAAATGATTACATTAACCCTCTTAGTTATTGTCAATGAACTACCAACCTCTTCTCCAGTTATTTATGGTCGCTACTGCCCTTTTAACTGACCTAAATATTGAGTTATTAAAGGGATGTCATTATTTTACAGCACGGTTTAGTATTCAAGATTACTATTCCCCAAGAATAAATTTTCTAATATGGCCTCATGTGACATCGGGTGAGCAAAAAAATCAATCAATTGAATTTATGGTTTCAAAAGAACCTTTATCATTTTCAAATGATTTAATACGCTGTTTGGAACTTGTAATTATTGATACCTGATGACATCTTAAACTTTAGAAATTTTGAAAGCGTTAGTGTTAAAAATTTCCGACAGGTGGCGCATGGTTGCTAAATAGTCTCGCTACAAGAGAGTTAATTTTAATGAAAAATATTTTTTTGACTCTCAAACAGTTTATCTGACAATAGAATATAGTTTAATTAATTATTAAACCAATTTTTCGTTCAATTAAATATTTTAATTAGCGTCAAAAACTTTAGACAAAGGAAAAATTATTATTTATTCTTATACAAAGTTTATATGAAAATTGGATGCATTAAAAATTTTTCCAAGGGTTATCTTGTTAGCTACTTTTGATGTAATATGTAATTTATTGAATGAAATCAATTATTATGCTGATGAAAATGATTATTATTGTAATAGTAACAAAATATTAGATCCATTGACATTCATCAGAGAACTAAACTCATGATCCCCATCATCATGACGACAAGTTCCCGGTAATTACTTCGGAGATAACGTACAAGCTATTTCTCGAGATGGAATCCCTTGGGAAAGGGCAAAGCTCACTAGAGAGCCACTAGTCGAAGAGAGACCGCGTACTTTGCGTCAAGTTTTAGTCTTTCCGAGAAAGAGAAAGAGAGAAATAGCGGAATAGTGGAATGGAATATCTGGCGTGTCCTCTGAAATAGTCGAGACGATCGCGAATATAGCGGAATTGTCGCAGAACCCCAGGAGAGAACGGAGGAACTTGAAGAATGTCATATTGGCTTTTGCGGGTGGTGCAGTTCATGGGAATGGGAAAAAAAAGGTTCCAGAGAATAAGAAAATTAAAAGAAAAATACAAGACAATTGTACGGTAAAAAATAAATAAAATAACAAAGGTATACTTTTCAAATCCTTCGAAGATCGATGAGAACGAGATAAACGAGACAACTCGCTCCACGGATTCAATACCAACAAACAAACCCTGAATTTACAGTCTACGGCTCTAATTAAATATTTGTTGCCTTCTAATTACGATTAAATTTTTTTCTTTTTATTGTCTTCAATCTAAACTTCGACTTTAACTTTTTTCTCGTTCTTTTTCAAAAGTAATATTTTTGATAGAGATTAATAAGTGATATTAATATTGCTAAACCACTTATCACTTTAATCTCATTGAGGTTGCAGCAAAATCCAAACATTACCTCATTCAAAGTTATGGTATAGCTTCTCTTCTGTGTACTTACGGTCTCACACTCACATATATACATACGTATACAAAGATTATGAGTAGGAGCTTGATATAACCCACACAGACACAAATCCCAAGAAACTTGTTAAGATATAGATAGATTGTTGAACAGAATTCACCTCCCAGGCAGCAGTAGTACCAGTACTACCAGCCATTTCGTCGTTAAGTGGAATGGGTTGTAGCTAAATCTAGTGTAGTGAGCTCAGATACGGTAATTGATTGCTATGCTGCTACCCTAGATTAATAGTCACTATTTAATCATCTGTCTTATCGTGCCTTCACAACACATATAAATCTCTAATTAACGATAATCATATCTATTATTTTATCCAACTGCCTATTTCATTAGCGACTCGCTTATAAACCTCTGAAGGTTAATTTTCATATTCATTTTTTCAATGATATTTTTTTTTTTATAAAAATAGTGTTAAAAAAATCCAACAGATGGCTCATAGTCGCTAAATTATCTCCTAACAAGAAAGTTAATTTTAAAGCGTTAAATTATAAACCAAAAATTATTTTTTTTTGCTTTTTTAAAGAGCTTATCTGTAATTAGTTTTTATTTTAACCAACTACTAAATTAATTTTGATGTAATGCAAGATCGGGAAATTTTTTATAGTAAAACAAGAAAATAAAAAAAAAATTAAGCACCAACCAATTGTGAGCATTAAATACAATTAAACCAAAGTAGGTGAAATAAAAGCGAGTGACAATATGAAAATACGAATAAGTAAGAAGTAAACAAAAGAAAAAAAAAAGACTTTATACGCTAAAATAATATGACGGCTATAAAGAGACAATACTGCGTTAAACTTTGTTCCGCGAGTGTAAAGTTAGTTAAGACGTCAAGTGATAAAATTTGAAACGAATGAACGAACTGACGCAAGGCAATTTCATTTTATAATAGTTGAAACGTTAACTCGGTTTATTCAGAATCATAAATGCCGCCCATTAATGATACTACTGTCATGGAAGGCAGTTATACGTTAATTTTACTCGCGGCCATTACTTTTCTCTTTTTTATAATAATTTAATATATAATGAATTAATTTAATTTAATATTAAAATATTGTGGGTATACTTTTATTGTTATTCATGCTGTTGAAGCTGGGAGTAGGTTAAGCATGCTACTCAAGTTTAGAACTTTAAATTCATGTCGCAGAGACATTAAACTTCGATATATGATCCCGGGCGTAGGTCTTGCGGGAGATTCTTTCACTTCTTGAATAAGTCAAACACTCATGAATAAATGGACTACACACTAAAAAATATACGAACGGTTTTTAAGATGTTGATCGATAAATAAATAAACAAATAAAGTTCGTGATAAAAAGTAATGATTATAATAATAACTAAGCAGTAAATTCAACAATTGGATTATCTTTAGCATGAGCGAGAAAAGATGGAGATAATCCTTTTGTCCAGCGATAGTCACAATATATAAATATAACGTAGATCTATCTACATGTTTAGGTCGATGTGCGTGTATGTGGGTGGGCGTGTAAGTGTTAAGGGTAGTTAAAAGTTATTTCGTAATTGCTTTCACTCAAAACCTCCACTAACTTCCGCAACAGTAACGCTTCTAGACAGCCATTAGCGAGCTTTATATAAGGGTGGTAAGTCAGACTGAGACAGATAATAAAAGGATGGATAGAAATGAAAATGAGTATAAGAGAGTGAGAATGAGTAGTAGTCGAGTGTAGTAGACGAGTATAGTGTAGTAGTACACCAGAGAAGTAGAATAAGAGTATGACGTGGTGGTACTTTGTTCTACCGACAGGAAGTTGCTCATTCTCCCCTCTCACCTCTTCAATCAGTTTCACAAAAGACGTTTTGTATTATTATTATTTTCATTTCATTTCATTTCGCTTTATTTTTTTACTTTGGCTAAGCTTTTTCTGTCTGTGTCACTCCTGCCGGCTATTACTATTATTCTTTTTCTTCTTCTTCTTTTGGCCTTTTGTACAACGTCTCCCAGCTTTAGCCTCAAATTCCTCGGCTGAATAATTACAGGAAGATTCGCCTCCCGGCAGTCCGAGACATTTAAGGTAAATAAAATACATTGACAAAAAAATTAAGTAACTGCAGTAATTACCAAAATCGTTGTAGTAATGTACTTTTCACCAGAAGATATGTTTACTTATTTTTTGCGAGAAACTAGGCGACGCTAATGAGCTAAAGTTTTTACTAATTTTTTATTTAAATAATTAGTTGTTGACATTTTGTATTAATAATAATATAAGTCATTTTTGTCATTCATGCATCATTTTTTCTATAATCTGATATGAAATTTTGACTATATTAGGTTCAATATTTCTGTTTCTAATTTTTTTAATAGTGTTGAAAATTTCCAACAGATGGCGTATGATCGCTAAATCTTCTCCTAACGAGAGAGTTAATTTTTAAATGTTAAGTATTGTACAATAAAAAAAAATTTTTGACTTTTAGAAGCTTATTTGAAATTGATCTTTTGTTAAATGGAATAATAAAAAATTTTTTTTAAGTGACGTAAAAAAATTTTCGAAAAATTACAAAAGTTAATCGCAAATATTATTCTAATTTAAACAGTAACATATTTATGATGAAATGAGCTCTAGTTGCATTTTTAGGGTAAACAGAAAAAGCAGATAATCAGAGGTATATATAAAGAGGATGTTTGATGAATAATTAATCGAATTACGGCAGCTGGTGGAATACCCAATTTTACCAATAATTACTAATACATTATTCAATATTAAATAACTCGAATTTGCTGTAGTATATACATTTTCACCGAGTCGGGTATAATAAATTTATGTTGATTTTATTAGTATTTTAATTTAAAAATTAAAAAAATTCAAATTAAATATCGATTAGCGTAATGTGATTTGATGATAATTTCAAGTGATGCATATTATTTTCTTTCCTGTCGAGCGGGTAATTTAATCTCATAGTAAACTCTAACTTTTATCATTATCACTTTCAGCTTTTAATGATCAATCGTTATAATTATGAATAAAAATTTTAATTATAATTTAAAAAAGTCGGGAAATAAATCTCAGCAAAACTTTTATACTTTTTCATTGGATTTTTTTTTGAAGCAACAATCGACAGACACAAAGTACACATGAAAAAGGTTTCCGGGATATCACACAAGACAAAGTAGATGAGGTTTGGGCTAGAAAGTCCCTTTCAGTTCTCAAATCTACGTACATGTACATATAAGTATATTTTTATGTGGGTTTTGATGTATTTTTGCTCCTATCCCTGTCCCTAAACCAAAAAATAAAGAGAAATCTCTCGGTAGTATATTTATATATTTATATACAAAGATTTTTATGTGTGTATGTGTATAGAAAGCAAAGACAGAGAATAGGGATTTGCTTACCCGAACGAATCTGGGATTGTTTCTTGCCACAGTATCCAGTTGGTCTTTCGTTGAATCATTGTCTTGGAATTGGCTTGACGCGGGATTTCAGGCCATAAGGTGGAATAAAAAAATAAAATAAAATAGAGAATAGAGGATAGAAATGAAGACGAGGCAATTCGATAGTCTTTCATTGAGCTTACAAGCTTTTCCACCCTCATCTCTTATGCTACTTTTTAAAAACATCTCTTTATTAAATCTTCCTATATTAAACTAAATCTCTCAATTATTATTCGATTTAAAAGCACACATGCATAATTTTATTTTTATTATTGTTATCCTATATACGAAAAAAATATATTTTTGAATCGGATGGCAAACCCAATGAATATCATGAAATTAAATGCTAAATAAATTTTAAGTGTTTATTTTAAATAGAGTATCAATTCATGTGGCGGTAAATAAATTTAGCAGGCACCCATTCAATAGGAAAAAGCCAAAAATAAAAAAAAAAAGATACTAGATAGAAGTAGTAAAAATAATAAATTGTTGACATAAAAGATATCTGAGTCCGGTGGAATAACAAAAAAAAAATATAAATTCATGTAAAAATGATCACACATGCGTATTATTTTTAAATATGCACGCAATATTGAACATCGAATTGTTTACGTTCGATAATCCGGAATCCGTACTGCCGGATGTTGATCGCGGCGATACAAATATGGTTTTATCCGTTTATCGACTATTTTACATAACATCTGTGTATATTTATATTTATATATAACATAAAAAATAAACAATCCAATACGCCGTGCGGTAGACTATTTTTTGATACTTGTACAATATTTATTTTTCATTTCGTCAATTTCTATAAATACAACGTAAAAAATATATAATTATAAATATTACATTTTTAAACATCTACTATTTACTTATTTATTTATTTTTATTTGATCATTAATACTATACAGAGAGTGAAAAGAGCTGGTACATATGTGTAAGCATCATTTGTATACATTATTTAGTCAGTTTTCTGCTTTTGAATATGCTAATTTGAATATTCAACAGTCGAGAGTTTGTCATGAAGTCATAAAATATTTTATTGTTATTTTTACGACAAAGACAACTCACATTTCAACGCAATTACAATAAGGATTAGTATTACTATGTATGAGCTTTAAATACATGACAAACTTTGTAAACGTCGAGTTATGTATGTGATTGTTCCTTTTAATTTCGTTTCGTTTAATATCTTGAGAATTATATCTGTCAGACTTTTACGACCAAAATCGTGTTAGGGTACTTACAATGTTTCACTTTTTATGACCAAGTAAAAACAATTTGATATTAAATATTATTATAACGGTAAATTGTTTTGTTTCCGTTATTGTGACCCTTGACAGAATTATTTGATGTCCAATATTTTTATCTAAGGCTTAACTTGGTCACATATGGCAATATTAAAATTGTTTTACTAATAAAAAATTGCAAAAATGATAAATTATAATAGCAACATTAAAATTATATATATATATTTTAAAAGTTAAGTCTCTTATAATAAGACAATTTAGCGACAATGCGCCACCTGTTGGAGATTTTAAACACTATTTTTGATCAAAAAATTATATATGGGCATATACAACTAATTGAAGCCAAACATGGCCTCACTTGTGGCTAATTTTTATTTCAGACAATTTTTCTACAGATATTATTTAGAATAATTATTTTTGGCGTAATTAAATGCATCCATTAATTATAAAATAAAACAAACAACGAAAACGACAATATTAAGCAAAATATTAAATTCAGGAAACATAACAATGATATTTATATTTTCTAGAGTTAACATATGCACACGTAGGCAGTATACAACGAAACATATTAACTTGTCATATTCCATTCGCCAGATAAACACGTCATATTTCTACTTGACCCATTTACCAAATCGTAAAAGCAATCCCAAACAAATTTTACATACTCCTATTAAATTATTTTACATTTATAAACAAACCATATATGTCTATAAAAATAAAAAAAAAAAAAAAAAAAAGGGGGAAAAAAACATTTATCAGTTCGTCGACATTTTACACTATTTCCATCATTTTTTTATCGCGCCCCAATTTTCAATTCCAATTTTCCCGTACATACATCATAGAGCGCTTTTAAAAGTGACGATAAATTTTTAATTAAAAGCAAAAAGTAAAACCATTGAGTTTGAGCTTCAGGGTGGGAAAATTCACTGACATGTTAACTACTTTTCATTTTACACGGAACAACAGATTCTTTAATGCAACCCGTTAAATTAAGGAAAATCTCATTTCATCCCTAGGGCACATTTCACCATTTACGAGAGTTTGCGCGACCGCGAAATAAAGCTTGCAAGAACAAAAGAGAGAGTTATAGATTTTATGGAGGAAAGAAGAAAGACGAAAGCATCTTTTCCTTAACGTGTCTGTGGACTTTATTGGCACAGCCGGTGGCATTGCACAATATATTTTTCATCTCATCTAAATCAAGTCTTGTTCATTTTTTACTGCATATTTATAGAAAAAATAATAATATTATTATAAAATACAGTTAATGTAAAAGTAAATTCAATTTAAAGTCTCGAAGCATACAAAATGCAAGTAAGTGTATTTGTTTTTAATTTTCTAGTGTTTTTTAAATAACACACAGGAAGCGTATTTGAAGTGGTTTTATACACATGTAATACGGAATATGTATATGTGATTATAGACATAATAAAAATCCACGATCGCATAAACAGAATAGCAAACAGGAAGATAAGACGTTTCCTTTTTGATAGTTACACACCCTCGACTCTTTGAGTTTTTACCGTGTAGTGAAAGAAGGTTTTATAGAGCTGTAAGAAATGGTGCGAGACATTACCTACCGCCGAGGGGAGAAGAATTTTATGTACGTAAAATCTTTACTATAATACGTCGTTCCGACGCAGTCGTAGCTATTGTCGTTGTTGTCGTGGCCCTTGGGCGCTTCTTTAAACAGAAAATTGCCCCATTTACTTTTTTTACCCGGTTGTTTTTCGAAAGTTGGATAAATAGATGGATGCTTTTGGGTATGGAATTTTTTTTACACTTCATATCAGGCCACCTATTATATACATGTAGGGGCTACGAAAAATGGAAGGTGCTTGTATGTTTGGCTTTTGTAGTCGAACTGAGAAAATGATCGCTTAATCGTCTCCTTATAAAAGGTACAATTTAGAAATTTTCTGAACTAAAAATAATTTTTTTTTGCGACATAATTTCTTTTAAAATTGAGAATTTATCAAAATTATTAAAAAATTTAGAATTTATTTTAATAATAAAAAATTTTAAAAATAAAAATAATTTTTTTTCATGGGAAGTAACAAATAAAAATTATTAAATTGGAAATCAGTAAAACAATAAAAAAAAGTCCCACAAGAAATAAGAAATTGAGATTAATTAGATCAAACGGTCATTACCAAACAGCTCTATATAAATCACTGACACTCTTTGCTAGCTGACGATTTATCAAACAACCCCTGGTTGTTATATTCTGAATTATAATTTATGATTAATGGGTATCGTGTAGCTGTTTGTAATATTGATTTTATTTTAAATATATGGTAAACATATGATTGACCCAATTTTACGAATAAAATTTAATATTTCATTCCATTTTGTGGTTGAACTTACATTCATTATAAATTTGATAGCTGAGAATAATAATTAGTAAACCAAATTGAGTATGCATTTGTAGTGAGTTTTAAAACAAGAACTGAGGTACAAACAATCGTCTAGTGACTAGACCGAGAAGCCCCAATCGTGTCAATTCGCGTTGCTCAAGAGAGACTACTTGTGAATTGTCACCCAAACGACGGCTTCAAAGACTCATCTCCGCCTTCTTCGCCAAAGTGTTTACCGTGAAACCCCACATACTTGACTTTCGACATCTCACACCTACATATTATAAATATTAATAAAACACCCTCGATCATTTATCATTTATCATTTTTTATTTAAAAAAAACTATTTGAAATTTAAGTGGTTATCGAATTTTTTTCGTTTAACGGGTTAAAAACTTAATTGTTCTGTTTTTTTTTTTTTTTTTTTTGTTTTTTTTTTATTAGATGCTCACAGTTACATGGTTAATGCAGAAAGAACATTTTTTTTTTTTTTTTTTTTTTTTTGGTTATTTATATAAAAGCAACAATAAATAAAGTGCGATGGGATACGCGATGAGCAATACACAATTATTGGCAGCAGGACATCCTCGTTTTTTCGAACGGTTATATGCAAACGCATTCTTTTACTTTTTGTTATTTAAATATAACACTTTTTTGTATTACTTTTTTGTGTGTATGTGTAGTATTTTAGTTTCCTCTGTGGAACCACTAATCCACAGACGTCGTCGTATCAATGACGTCGGCTATACTCTTCTGTTATCAAAAGTTTAATATTGCTTTTTTTACACTACTACTGCATCACTGTATATTTTTTCACATTTTTCTTATCATTACGCGTGAAATAATCTTTATAAGCTATCATATATGACCATATCAGGCTATAGATGGAAATAAAAAAATTATTTATTTTTTTTTTTCAAAGTCAAATCAAATAAAAATTGGTCTAATAGTTGATTAAACTAAAACCCAATCTTAAAAGAGTCAAAAAAATTACTTTTATTTTTAACTTCTACAAATTAACTCTCTTCTAACGAGAAGATTTAGCGATCATGCGCCATCTGTCGGAGATGATTAAAACTAAATTTCTTCAAAAATTTTATGTGGACATAAATAACCCACCAAAGCTAATATAAGTATATTAGATATTATAGAAAAAATTATATACGACCACATGAAAAAATTTTTTCACGACTCGACACGAATTTATAAATCTTAATTTAAAAAAGTCTTCGAGTAAAATAAAAGTACTGCCGAGTATTTATCGACAGACTTAAAACCAGTATTAAGGCTCATCCGGTTAAAACTTTTGGTCAGACAGTTTGGAGATTTTCTCAGGACCATTATCAGAAGAACGCAGGAAACATCGAGCACGATCAGTAAGATCGACACGAGATCGTGGTCCATTAAAAGCTGATATATTACCCACGCGAAAGTATAATCGTCTTTGGGATTCTACCGATTTTTTCAATTTTTTTTTTATAATCCCGGTTCTTTTTCCCTCGATAAAAGGAGTCAGGAGGATAGTGGAAGCTCTGAAGCAGCGCATCAGGCGTCGCAAACCCAAGCTCGGAAAGTCTATCGCCATTCTCCGTTCTTTAACTTAAACTTTACTTGCTCTTAATCTGGAGCTGGCAAGAAGATCTGAAGTAACTTTATTCGGTTCGAGACTTGCCGGACACTCGAGAGTAGGTAGCACGCCAGGAATTTAAGTTCAAGACTTGCCGGATCTCTTCTACTCTTTTACTTCTTTTACTACCCATTTTTCTCTTACCTCTCTATTCTAGCTGGAGCTCCAGCTCCGGTACGTTCAATCGAATGGTTAGCTCCTGATCAAACGATTGGACGGTTCCTCTTTTTATTTTCATTTTTCTACTCTTTTATTTCCTCGTAGCCCAGTCAATGGTGATTGGACGAGGGTGAGGGTACGACCTGGAAAGGGAAATAAACCGTAACTTAAGGGTATGGGTAAACATGCTTGGACCCCACTTTTTCTTTCTGCAACGTTTGGCAATCTCACGTATTTTCCGGTCGTATGTACCGGAACATGACTTTACGGAATCTGCACTTTTGCTTTTGTCTTTTCCATTCACATTCCTTTTTTTAGTTTTATTTTTCCGTCCCGTCCAAGTTTTTCATCATCTTTTTCTTTGTCTTGTCATTCCGCTGGTCTCAATCGTCTTAACTTTGTTCACCGGGTTCTATTTTCACTCAAGACATTCCCCAAATTTTATTAGATTCACTTCCAGTTATTTCAAACGGACCAATATGAGAGATCATTTATTTAAAATAAATCGAGATTAGGCAAGCACGTAGTGAGTATCGCTTCACACACCGGATTACTCCATTGCAACTGGAAATATTTGGTAGTACATCAAAGTATTTGTTCAATATAAATCCGATTGGAAGTATTAAATTAAAACCGGGAGGCCTTTGAACGAAGAAATTTTCAAAATGTTTCACAATGTTAGTTTCAACAGAATGTATGGATTTATTTTTGATCCATAAAAGCTTTGAATACCATATCGTACCATACCATCCGTCAAAATGGAAGAAAGTGAACCTAAATAAAGCATGGACTCGATAAATAAACTAGCATATATGGTAATAATAACGAAATTAAAATAAGCTCGGCATAAAAAGGATAATCGATAGTGGCATAAATAGCGCGTGATTATCTTGAATAATCTACTTAAGGATTTTATATTCTGCTGGTCCGTTGAGCATTCGTCGAGGTCAGAGTTCTACTGACTAGCAAGATTATCCGCACTACGGGTCAGCTCGCACGATTATGGGTCAGCCTGATAGAGCACGTCCTTTTCTTCACAAGGCTTCTACGACCTCAGGTTAATTATACTGAAAATCATCCCCTTTCACTGGGTGAGTCCGATACTTCTATCATGTGAATCCAACCACCCCATCTGATTGATCAGCTTTCTAAATTTTCCATTAGTTACTGTGCTAATTATTTTCATGTCTCTTTCGATTAAGTCAATTAAATTAACATGTCTTATTAAACACAAATTAGTTCAGTAGTTGATTAAACTACAAAGGAATTCTAAATAAACTTTGTAAGAGAGTCAAAAAAATTATTTTCGTTTGAAAACTTATCATCTGAAACTTAACTTTCTTGCAGTGAGACGATTTAGAGATTATGCGCTATCTGTTGGACATTTTTAATATTATCTTTGGTCGAAAATTACATATGGCTCCATTAGACCTTTTTTTTTCGTTTGAAAATCCATTTAATTTCTATGGTAAGAAAAATTTTTCTAACTAGGTTACTGAAATGATTTGTATTGTTATCTGAAGATATCAGAGAATGACTTTCTAAAAAATTTGCTAATTAATCCGTCTATATACGGCTAGTGGATCATATGTTTGGAGTGCGTCATTAGAAGTTATCATCTAAAGCGTGTAACTATTCAAAAAAGGTAATGATGTATCAAAAAGATAAACACAGATGAGCTCTACGAGTGGTTGATAATATTCATACTGAATAGGCTCAACAGTTTACCGTGATGCGCCACAACGGTATGCCTCACAACCATAATTGAATGATGGCTGGCGGATGATATTAGCGAATCGAGATTGCCGGCGAGACACATTGAAAGGATCATCATACGTACACAGACACGATTAATACGGCACATGCGGATATGATGGGTTGAATCAAGAGTAAACTGCTGGCGAACGAACATCGTAATATTCGTGCTGGCAGATCACGTAGCTGCAGAATTGTCAGCGAACGGGATTCAACATTCGCGATCAACCAAACTTGTAACGCTCTCATTATTCTCGGCAGCCATTTGAGAACGAGGACGAGGATGCATTGGATCGAGCCTAGAAGCCTTCCAGTTGATGTTACTACGCTGTTGATGTTAGTGATGGTGGTCCACCTAGGAAATGCTCTTTGCCACCCTCGATCATGATGATGATGATGATGATGATGATGATATCTCTGACCGGACGGTGTTCCGACATGCCTCGGTGCAAATTCTCTCTCGCACGAGGATTGGGGGCGCTTATCGAGCATCCGTCTGACTGAGTTTAATGGCACGTATGATGGTCCAAATAGAAGGATCTCCCTGTGACCTGTATATACTATCTATACTCTTGGCATGTGTTGGAAGGAATTTCATGGGCAACTAATTTCACTTCATCTACCTATAATACATTTACAAACTTGTAAAATTGTTTATGTTAAAGCATCTCTAAAAGCTCCATAAAAAATTAGGATATTTTTTATTATCCTTAAAAAAAAATTCTGATAATATGAATTAAACACAAATTGATCGATAAGACGATTAAAATTAAAACCAATGTCTGCTAAAATTTTAAAATAGCCGAAAAAAATAAAATTTTATTTTAGAGTTTTTTTCATTAGCAAGAAGATTGAGCGACTATGCGCCATCTGTTGGAAATTTTCAACACTAACTTTAATAAAAAAATTATATATGGGCATATGTGATCATTCTAGACCTCATATGGGCATTTGGTGCCTTAATACAGATAATTTTCAATACGTATATGACCATTTCAAAAAACTTTTCCATTAATTTAAATAGAGTATTGTAACGATAGAGCAGTGATTCAATACAAAAGTCATTTATCATTTAATACTCCGTAATCTGTCAAGTCAATCGACTTCCTTTGTAGATCAAACGGCTTTGAATCTTTTATTAAAGCGAGCTTATTGAAATTCCACTCGACCCTCAATAAATATGTTACCTTAGATGTTATCAAATAATTTTATTTAACTTGCTCGTTTTTATCGCAATTTTATCTTTGTTCTGTTTCAGGTGAGTGAAAATCCTCTACACAGCATCAAGATTTAAGTTATTATTTTATACTGACTGGGTATACGGGTTATAACTGGTAAGTCAAATTACCGATTACGATGTGACGTGAATTTAAGATGTGTCTGTGTTGTATTTACGGTATGATTGTCAGAGTATAAATCATCGATCGAAGTGTATAGAAGAGATTCAACCTCTGATGTTGTTGTTGTACTCTGACTGGATCTACTGCTGCTGCTATTTCTATTTATATTTCTATTGGTAGTATACTGCTGCCGTTATATTTGGTATTCCATAACGTGAGTTGTGTCGTAACAAAGAGAGAGCAAACGAGTCAGTAGTATGACCAATACCGAGTACCGCGTACCAGTAGTATAGCAGTATCCAGTTGTATTGCAGATGTGCTGGAGTCTACTCACGATTGATTTCCAACCACACCCGCACCCCGACCGGTAACTATACCAACCGGTTCCATTTATCCCAATGTAAACGAACAATATTGTTTTTTATTTTTATTTTTTTTTTTTTTTTTCAATATCAAATCGATACTATTCACGTCAAAATTTTATATTTTATTATATTATATTGAAATCGAACAAAAATTTCATCAAAACGAAGATCTGTGATTTGAATATTTATTGAAAAAAATTCCTTCGTTCGAAGCAAAGTGAGCGAGGTTTATTTTCAAATTTTAAATTAAATTACAGATAATAAAAAGTAAAAGTACAGTTCAGTTAATAAATGAAAGGGTGATATGAGTGACAGTAGTGCTCAAGTAATGAATCGTATGACGAGCAACCAGCTGAATGTACAGACTACAGACTACATTTTATTTTTTTTCCGGGTTTTTATTTTTTTCAAGCTAGCAAAATTTTCCAACATGATTTCCTTGAAGCGCTAGCGAAGCATTTCCTACGCCAGCAGGTTTTCCGCGAGCGCTGCAGGGATTCGGGTCAGTTACGCCCTCTTTCCCTCATTTCCCTCCTTCACACCACTGGTATACACACTACTCTTCTCCTATCTCTCTTTTCTTTTTGCCCTTCATCTAACTTCTTTATTCATTCGCTTACTGTACTTCTTATTCTTTCTCTCAACCAAATTATATAGATATATAATAGTTGTAATACTTGGGATGGGATAGTCGCTAATATTTGAACACTATTAATCTCAAGTTAGTAAGACGCCGGATTCTGGCTCTATAACTTTGCGAGGAATTATTAAAATTAATGCATACTACCGCACTAACTGTTCTCGAGTTTGATTTTTATTATTTGTTGATATAAATATTTAAAATCTGGTGAATAGGTCGATAACTTGTGTTAAATATTATTTATTATCATATAAGAACCTATCAAACTGTGTATGAGGATACAGAAAAATTAATTGTAGTTTTAAAATTTTTTTTTTAATTTATATGTCAATCAACATATCAAATCGAACAAAATTTAGTTTAGTAGTTAATAAACCCAAAAACCGATGCCATATAAGCTTCTTAGGAAAGTAGAAAAATTATTTTTATTTTAAACCTTAATTTCTGAATTCTAACTCTCTAAGAGTGAGATAATTTAGCGACCATACGCCATCTGTTGAAAATTTTAAGAACTTTGTTTTATAGAAAAATTATTTATAGTCATATATAACTATATCAGGCAAAATCAAGCTAAGAAAATTTTTTTACGGAAGTACATACAGTTAAAGTGTATTAATTCAACTAAAAAAAATATTAATAACAAATTTTTTTAACAATTTTTGAAAAGATATTTTTTTTTTCGATTTTATTTTTTATTTTTAATCTTTATAGAACGATTTTTTAATTTGATAATTATTAATATTAAATTTAAACATAAGTATGATTATTTTTTGAAATTTATTGATTGAAAATTTGATAATAAAATAAATAAATCTCTTATAATTATGATTGGATATTTAAAGCAGAATGTTACATATTAAAATAACCGAATAAAATTAGCATAAAAACGGATTACTTTGATGTTAACGTCGGTATACAGAGAAAATTAACTCGGGATTTAACATTAATTTAGTGTATTAATTATTAAATAACCCCGAGCGCGGTGATAAATATTAATCAGTTATTAGTTAGTCCTTATTGCCAATATACAACAACTTAAATTGCCCCATAATTTACTCTTTGTACTATAAATATACAGTAAAAGTAGTAACAATAGTTATTGATTGAAAGTGCCCTTAATTGTCTCACGGTTATTAGTTATTACCATGTATGTACGTGACATTAAAGTTAAATGATAACTCCGGACAATATATATTTGATTGGATAATGACAAATTATAATGAATGATAAGTGTCCCTGTATTATGCAAAAGTAGCGTAAGTCTGTGTCAATAAAATAACTCCAATCGATCGTGAATGTTCGATTCGAATGTACGATCAAATGCCGGGCGACGCATTTATGATATGGCGCCATCAAAACGTTTTCTGCGTTGTCACATTGTCCCTCATTCTGTATCGACCTACAATATGGTATTAACGAAAATATTTGAATGTGAATAAACCCGTCTCGGGTACTAACGATTTATATATCCTATATGTATAATGTTGCTACTGGTCCAGTACACCCTCTACCCTCGGTACCGCTATATACATTGAGATGCGACAACGCGATTGCGGGAAAATATAATTCAAAAATTTTACTACAATGTCAAGCCAACCGTTCTGTCTGCTATGTAAATTCCATGTAAAGTAGTTGTTCTTTTTTTTTCATTTTCTTCACCGGTATATGAGTTGTCTTTTATATTTTATTTATATATTTTATCATATGAAAATTTTATTCACAAATGAATAAAAAAACTAGAGATTAGTCTTTTGTTCGTCATTTTATTATTGTTACATAAAAAAGTATTATTTTATTATAATGTAAAAAAATTCTTGTAATATATTCTGTAAATAATTAGTATGAAAAATAGTTTTATGAAAATAACAGGTTAAAAATATCATATATATTTTCAATGATGTTGTGTCAAAAGTATCGTGTTAAAAATATTTTTTTTTTTTGAGAGTATTTTGTCAAAATTATTTACACAATCTTTTATCAATAATATCATATCAAAAATATTTTATTAAGTAGGTTCATTGGCAAGAAAAAATTAATTCGTATAGAGGACACTTAAAAGTACAAGTATTCAAAAATTGAAAAATATTTTAAGAAAAGTGATTTTTCACGGAACTTCCTTAAAAATATAATTTCAAAAAATTTTTTTTAATAATCTCTTGTCAAAAATATCATTTACAAAATATTCAATCCATAATATCTTTTTAAAAGCATATTATCAAAAATATCTTTTTGTAAATGTTGGATCAAAAATCTCATTTGACGAATATTCTTACAAAATATACGTTAAATTAAAAAATTATATTTTAATATTCTTTTAGCAAGGGTGGATAAAAAAAACATTCTTGAAATTACAGTTATGATAGGATACTATAAAAAATAGTTATCAAAAAATTTTCTAAAAAAAAAAAAACTCAAGTTACAAAACTACGTAGTCAATTTACTGAGATCAATAGTGAACGTTAAATCCAAGAAATGTGGTTACTGGATAAAAAAAAGAAACTGAAAGTAAAGAAAAAAAAAGCGAAGCGAAGAATAAGAACAAGTATTAGCGATATAGATATATATTGTATATGTGTGGGAGGATTTGTAGTGTGCAGGGTAGAGCACGTAGACGAGAACAAGAATGACAAGAATAGATTTGTTGGTAGTTAAGTTGGGTAGGTTGGTTGGTTGGAAGCTACCCGCAACCCCGCAACAACATACAACGTGAATCGTCGAAGCAATTGGAGTAACCCCGAATAGAAGCTCGTGGTGGTGGTTCGCCCTCGCCTCTTATTCTGGTCTCTCTGCTGCACAATTCCTGATGGGTGTCTCTCAGCTCCGTTTGGACACACACACACCCATAAACACACACACACACACACATATACACAGATAGAGATACAGATACAAATACTCGGACATCAGCATCAATCGTGTGAGAACGTACACGGTGTGTATGCCACAGCAATTGGATAATGGACGATTTAACACGGACCATCAGATAGTGATGGGACAACCAAGACGCTATTGTACAACGTGGCTGTAGTGTGGCTGGGAAAAACTTGTAAAATAAAGAAAAATAAGACAGAGTTGAGAAGAAAATTGTCTGGAGTGAGTAAAATAGAAAGAATGAGGAAAATCCGTTTGATTGGTAGGATGCTACCTCGTTTTGTCTTGCCTTCCTTCGGGATGCTCGTTTGTTCGTTAGCTCGTTACTATTACCATTTTCACGTGCTCTTTCTTTTTTATTCTCCGATTTTAATTGACAGTTAAAGGAAAAATTTTAAAGCTGATTTTTATGGATTTATACACTTAGAAAAAGTAAACTTAATTTAAGAGAAAAATTATTGAACAAAAAACGGAATTTTGAAAAAATTTAATTTTTTGATTCAAATAAAAATTTTTCCACTTGATTTAAGACAACGAATCTCTTTGAAATAAATTTTTTTCTCCAGAAAATAAAATTAGATTGTTAAACAGTTCAAAGAAAAAAAACAGAATGTAATTTATTTTAATTAGCGAAGTGCTTAAAAATATTTAAATTAACGTGAATTTGTCGTTTAACGAGTAATTGCAATTATTCCATTTCCTGTGATTAAAATGATCAGTTTGTCAATATCAGATGGTGGTTAACGTTCAAATTAATTAATTGTTTCAGTAGCTCTGGAAAACCATTGGCATTTGTATTTAACTTAGTCATTTGTTATTCCATTTTCTCTCTCTCTCTCTCTCTCTCTAATTCAATTATTTTTATTTAAATTTAACCATAAATCCACAGCAAGCCAAGGAATAATTTTTCATTATTATTATTATTTTCTCCAATTTATATTCTTGGCTAAAGAAATTTTCCTTTGACCGAACCGATTCGTCAATTCTAAAATGGTCTTTTAAAAAGCAGTAAAGTCAAAAATCTCAATTTAAAATGAAACTAAATGGCTGATCAGCGTGAAATCGAGCCGAGTGCCTGAGAGTGGAATAAAGCTGTGTCTAGGATACGTGACGGGTGGAATAATCTAGAATGGATAAAATAGAGAAATGAGAAGAGAGAGATTCTGCATCTTGAAATGTACGGTACGCCGCGCATTCGATATTTCCACAGTACGCATTTCATATCACTTTCTACGTGGTCGTGGTACATATATCCATGAGTTGCTTCACCCATCATAATACTCCCTCTGTATACTGTGTCCATGTATGCGAATGTGAGCCGGCAACGGTTAAGCTGGATGCTGGATGCGATTGTTTGAGAATCAATGTCGAGAAGGTTTCTTCGGTGAGAGCTCAGAAATAATCGTAGGATCCTTTAAACGTCCTCACTAACCACTACCAGCAGCACCCACACAGCCTACATTATTCATCAAGGCACTTCCATAATATATCATCACACCTCCTCCCGTAGACTAGACGAGTGCCGCTGTTCTCGCTCCTCGTTTCCGGCTTACCTTTCTAGCTTTAATATTATTTAAAGACGTTATATTATATCTCACTGCTCATTCAAACTCCAAATTTCATTCTGATTTCATTAAACTCCCCTGACATTTCATTACCTTTAATAAATTCACTCTCGCTGTTGATGTTAAATTCATCGAAAAAACAAATGGTCTGTCTAAGGATAAACTTTTCCAAGAAATAAGATAAACTAGTTTTAAACTTCTGAGTTTAGACCTAAATTCATATCCCGGTCAGCTTAAATGAAACCGGTTGTTTAAATTAACCACTTGTTTGTTGGAAATTCACTTAGTTTTCTTCACTTACACTCATGTACATGTATAACCATATATAGCTAACTATAGAGGTATAATGTTACTACACATATATTGCACATCTTAAGATGAATCGCTGTTTACGAGGGAAAACATTACTTACTGTTTATAACAAAGTTTCTTATCACGCTACGGGAAATAATAAAGTATCGCTGCGTCAAAAAAGTATGTTCTAATAAAAAGGTCTCATAATTCATATCTAATATACAATTACTTACTACATTTTACGATAATTAAATAATAATAATAAGTAGCAAACTGCAGTCACTATTTGACTGTCAAAAATTATGAATTATGGTTGAAAAACTTTTTGTTTACAGATTTTTTGATATTTTTGATCGCGATATAAACTTGGTTTAGGTACTTTTTAAATAAATTTAAAAACAACAATGATATCAAAAGTTGACTATCATAAAAAAAAAAAAAAATCTATAAAATTGTGAAAACACAAATTTATGCCAAGATATTTTTAATGATTTAAAATTTAAAATTTCTCTTAAAATAAAAATATGGTAAAAAATAAATTTTAATAAATTAACTATCTTAGAAAAAAATATAAAACTTTTAAAAGGCATATTTTTGTATTAATGCCTTTCCATGTAAGTTACAATGATTATTCAGTCTTTAGACAGCTAACTTAGTAGCGAACATAAAAATGAGGCAGGTGAAACGATAAAAACTGCGGTAATCAACATTCCGTAAAGTTTGCAGTTGATTAAACGAGTTAAGGTCGTTAACGTTAAGTGACGGAGTCTTTCACTCTCTCTTTTTCACTGAGTTTCTATCTACGAACTGAGAACTCTGGATATTCATACAAATTATACTAAAACTTTAAAACAAAAACTTTTTACTAGCATTAAGTATGTATTATTTATTTCAATAAAATTAAGTAAAACAAAATAACTCGGGTTTCGAATTACATTCATTCACTTGGTGTAATTGTTTAGTAACGCGTTAATTAAAAAAAAAAAAAGCAATTAGAAGGGAAAAGTGAAATTTATCAGGAATTAAAACGCGGATATTCTCTCTCCTCTGGAACATATTATCATCGATAATAAAATCGACATTATCTTCTATCCAGTGGAGGGTGTAGTCTTGCTCGCAACCACCCCCAGTATATCACGTTCTCTCTTTCTACCTGTACAACCACCCGACGGCAGAGCCGACCACATTGGTGAAATTAACGTTCTGATAATAGCATTACGCGAAATTAGAGCGAGATGAAATTTATTTAACGATCGTGGCGCGCGGATTCACCGAGAAGAGAAAGGACGATATCTAGGCGATAGGGGCTGGAGGACGGGAAGAGGAACTTGCTGGCTTACATGTACCTGATATCAGCCCGGTCTGTGCATTAGGATCGGTATACATATATTATTTATTATATAGATCATGGAATTTCAGACTCCAATATCTACGTGATAGTTTAGAGCGTCATTGAATATTTCAACGGGTTGCATGATAATCCTTTCTAAGTATCAAATACACTTTTACGAAGGAAAAGAGGGCATTTTTTACAAAATTGTTGCTTAAATTAATTTCTGAGACGGTATTGTAATTTTTTAATATTATTTGCTACTAAATTTATTAAAAAAATTTATCCGATTATTTATTTTGACGAGAATTTTTTTTATTCAATAAAATTTAAGTCTTCAAAAGAATTTTTCTTTTAAACCAAGTTAATTTTTTTTATTAGTAGACCATATAAATTTTTATCGTACACTGAAAAAAAAAAAAAATTAACATGAATCAAGAGAAAAATTCTTGAACCGAGAAAATAATTTTGAAGAGTTTAATTGTCTTGAATCAAGACCAAAAATTCTCGAATTAAGTAAAGTTTACTTAAACCAAGAAAATTTCTTAGTTTAATAATTTTTTTACTCAAATTAAGTTAAAGAAATTTTTTAAAATTATTTACTTGATTCAAGTAAATTTTTTTTTCTGTCTAGACTCGATACTTAATTTCACTCCAAATTTAACAAAATTTCCAAAACTTTTTCCCAAAGTAATTAAAAGTCTTCAATATCGTTATAACAAAATTTAAAATAGTAATTATCAATCAATCAATCAGATGTCAGCCTCATAATATAGAACTAACTGACGTATCTAGGTTCAATTACAAATAGATGAAACATTTCAAAATAGATCTCGACACCGCAGTGGGTAAGGTTAGTTTTTTATGTTTTTTTAATATTCAGCATTGAGGGAATACATAGTAGATGATTCTGATTACACATCATCATCTATTTCTGTTCACCTGAGGCAACAAGCGTTATGTATCAGCGTTATGTATGATATTATATATAGTTGCAAGCCCTTCCCGCACACGTGCAATCTGATCACGAGCTGTCTCGCCGTTCATCCGACTGGCACACGATCCTTCAGCTCAGGGGCTTGGGTTTGATTTCACATGCTGTATATTACATACACACATATACACACATACTCACAATTGGTGCATTGACGTGCTGTATATACACTTGTATCCTTGAGCTCAATCGATCTACTGGCTCTATCTCGGCAATTATATGCTCTCTCTGTTGATCGACAGTCTATGTAATGAATTCCTTTAAAGCCCATCCATCGGTGATGCTTAGTTATCGATTACTTTTTTTTTTTTTTTTTTTTTTTCATTGTTGTCTCCTTTTTCAGGCTGCTCGAGAGTTTAATGAGTATTGTTGCCGATAATGTCGCTATTTTTGGAGTCTGTAGACCTTGATACTTATTAATTGCCTGACAGCGAAGAAAATATAATTTATTTATAATTAATGAGTAAAATAATTGTCGGCAAATTAGTCGGTAGATTTTAAAGTGCTCGAGAGAAAAAATTTCAAATTAATTTTTTTGAAATAAAAAAATATGGAATCATGTATTGATAGAAAAAGCTGTAAAATAAAATCTTTAGAAAAGCTGGTAGACCACGTAAGCAATTTTATAGAGCTGGTTTATAGGTTATGGACTGTATGAGATTATCATGTGTACACAAAGCCCTAATCCAGTTGGATGGTTTGTCGATCCAAGGGGTTTTCTAAGTGGAGTGAGTGGATGAGAGTGGATACTGCGTGAACATAAATGTATCTATATTGTTCACGACAACCTCTCTTCTGTATATGTATCTATATATACTTTATAGCTCACACGTTACTATTTATTTATATCACGTTATAAAAATAATCAAAGATCTTTTTTGTGTGACGATTTCAAAATAGTAGGTGAGAAATATTGTGATGATTCGTAGTTGATCGTAACCTTTGCGACAAAAAATTCATTTTATTATTAAATTGATATTTTAATAGTATATTACATCCCTTGGGAAGAAAAATAAGAAAAGCCTTAACAAACATGTGATCTTAAGCTTTCTTATTTACTTCTCCAAGAGTGTGTGCTATTTTTTTGCTCGACGAAGGCAGGAAACGGCAACTTCGTTTAGCGCAACGGGTCGAAAGTTGACGCTTTTTGCCTGTCGAGGAAAGAAATGAATTTAGCCTTATAAAAAATTCATCGGAAAGCAATTTCAATTTTTTTTTAGAGCTATATAAAATTTTTGTCTGAAAAAAAATTATTTTTGCAATATTAGATATTATAAAGTTGAAATTTATTAAGAAAATAAAGTTTTCTGGTCTGAAAAAAAATTCTTAATTTAAGAAAACTATTTTCTGCAAAATTTCCAGATTTTTAACGTCTTTATTATAAATATTTTATTATTTTTTTCGCAAACATTTTTGTGAAAAAAGTAAAATTTTTTCATAGTTGTTTTAAAATATGAATTTAAGGATCAAATCTATCAGTTAAAATTTATTTAATACAAAAAAAAGACATAATATTTAATATTTTACTAAAATATCCTTTAAAACATAAGATAGTTATTAAAAAAACTAATTACTCGCTGAAATAAAAATTAGTCGTGTTGAAGGAATTAAAAAAAAAAAATTACAAGTTAGCTTAGACTTTTTCTGATTATTCTCCGTCTTATTTATATTATTTAGTCTTTTTACTTTCTACAAACTTTTTTTTTTCTTTTTTCACCTTTATCGGGACCAAGTCGTGTCTAAAGTCTAGACCATGTAGGCTCTCGGTTTTAAAAACCTATCCTCGTTTCAGATCGCTTTGATATAAAAGCACTAACGCATCTTTTAGAACAAAGAAAAGCCTTGCTTTTTACTACCTGTCGACAAAAACTCATAGAGAGTAAAAAGAGGTAAAAAATTTCATGTCTCTGATTACATCAGCAGGCGTTTATCTTTACACCTATCTCTACGGTAACTAAAAACTAAAAATTTAATAATAATTATTTTTATTAAAATATTATTGAAAAATAAAATAAAAAAAAAAAAAACGATTATTTTATTATTATTGTAAAAGCGTATATAATTTTTTGGTCAATTCAATTTTCCGGCAATTAACTTGATAAGAATGGTTATTCCCGTACGTTTGTAATCGTACAATTCGCCGTGGCTTAGCCGCACCGAAGCATAGCCAGAAAAGTTTCTCCATCGTTTCTCAGTTCTTGTTACGTTCCTTATATTCGTACTTTGTTCTATTCGTTTCTTCGTTCCATTCCTTCAAGTTGTTGGAAAACAACAGTTATTTCAGACAGAGTCGTAAAGAATAAGCCAACTCCTCGAATGCAACTTATATACGAATCGAGACTTTTTATTGTTACACCCTTCCCCTCTCACTTGCTTCAGTATCTACATCTACACACCTATAATATAATAGTATAAAAGTAATAAAAAAGAGTTTGTTATTACGAGAGTAGCGCGTCTCCATCATGAATTCGCGGGCAAATTGAATTCCAGTTTTATCTTTAACTCTCATAAAGATATTTTAATACTTTCTCCAAAGGGGTTAAAATATTTCCCGATTATTATCCTTAAAGTTTTACCTCTTGTAATTATCCAATCTGCATCTACTCCGCGGGGCTCCTGAATAATTTATTTTCATCTTGCTTAGTACTTTCTTACTTTTATAATTCTTTCTTTGTATCAAACCTCATTTCTCAAGTTTAATAGCTAATGAATAAAATCTACCGAATAATTAATAAATTTTTTAATATTTTTATTTTTATTTTTAAGTTAATCAATTCAATAATTTTGTTAGCTTTTTTGTTTAATAAATTTATAACTTTTTACCCATTTCATTATCAACACACACACACACACACAGTGCTGTGCAACATAGAGAAGGGAGGGTCTCAGTCTTTTGGTCTTTCATATTGTCACCCTCTTTTTATCCTGTCACACTTTGCCCCGTCTCTCTTTTCGCTTTATCTCTTTACTTTGTCTCTAGCTCAAGGCGTAAATTGAGGCATAAAAAATGAACAAACGACGACAGAGTCTTGCTAATGTTCTCTGCAGAGAAAATAAAATATCCATTCATTCTTTCATCGGAAAAATAAATAATCAAAAATTTACATTTTTTATGTTTATTAGGGTGGCTAAAAAAATTGAATTTATATATTTTTATAATTCGATTTTTGAATGTATGTTAATTTATAATATTTGAAAAGTCATTTTTAAAGATCAGCTTGAAAAAAAATTTTTTTTGAGCCGACCTTTGAAGAGGGCTCTTAAAATATGACATACTAACACGTCTTCTGAAGAGTATAAAAAATTGAATTTTTTGGACCACCTTAATACTCGAAATGTATACTTATATATTAACAAAGTCACAAGCAATAGTTCCGGTATTTAGCCGTCGAAAGTGTAAAAAGTTGACGGGGTGAAAAACAGAGAGCACTGCGCTCTGTACACACAACTCAACGTAGATTTGACGTGCAACAGTTAAGCGAAACAGAAATGTGTATAAAACACATACACAAAAGAGCTATCGACGTAAAACGAGTCTTTTCTCGAGAACGTCGACTGTCGACACGCGGTTAACAATGAAACGATGTGCACCGACGCCAAATGAAATACGACGAGCAGCCGTAACACTACCGCGAGTAAGAGAGAGACGCGTCAAGCTTTAAGCTTTGCATTTCAACGTTTATCTTCTGTCCGTTATACCCATTGTCTTTTCTATTTATTTATTTATTTATTTACTTTGCTTCTCTTTTTTTGCAACTACGTCTCCACATTTTTCCCCTTCTATCTTATTTCACGTCATTCGTATTTTTTACAAGCCCAAGACACCAGAAAAAGGTTCTTCGTATCCAACAGTCGTATGGAACACGAATCGTCCATTTTCATAACCAACGACTTGACGATTTTTCTCGTACGTGCTTCTCAATATTTATTTTTTTTTTTTTCTATTTGAATTATATTAGTCTCTATTCTTCACTCTGGATTATTTGTTGTCAGAGTATTAATCAAAAAAATATTTTAACTCTGCAGCAGCGGTGGTTGATTGAATTGATGGACACTCAAAAAAATTATTTTATTCCGAATAAATATTTAGTTAGCAAAAAACAATCCTCGATAAATAATTCCTGAGTCCTACACAAAAAACAAAATTTACTTGAATCAATTTAATAATTTTGAAGTAATTCATTTTCTTGATTTGAATAAAAAAATTCTTAAATTAAGAAATTTTTCTTGGATTGAATAAATTTCACGATTCAAGAATTTTTCGACTTGATTGAAAAAAAAAAAACTCTTAAGAACAATTATTTTCTTGGTTAATTTTTTTTCGAGTACTTTAACCTGTTACCTCAAAACTGTTCTACCTCCATTAACATATAATACATGACCACAAAAGGTATGTTTGAAATATGTAGACAAAGGAATTGGGGTATAGACAGGTCTAATCGCTACATTAACTTCTGAGAGTATGTATAATAATCTTAGCTTCCTAACTTGTATAAGTCGCTGAGATAAGCTTCGGACCAAGTTTTCGTTAAGTTCGACGTTGAGGAGTTTGCCTTGATTCTACACCAGCATAATCCTTACTCTCTCGAAATCCAATGTTCATATAATCTATAAATACATATTCATAGCAAATAAAATTTACCTTGCTAATTTTAACTAGCATACTATTTACAAATTATTTACATGTTGTCTAAGTAACATTATTTACGATAAAATTGCGGTATTACTCATACTTAAAATTTTTCCATCCACTTATACTACATTAGAGATACGATTGTGCCTGCGACAAATGATAACAATTCTCTATTTACTCTATTTACCGTTACTTTTTTTATTTCGAGCACCAGAAAGAGAGGACTCGCAGGAACGAGTCGTCAACGACAATACGATGAGTTTTATAGCGAATCAGATAAACGGTTCATATCACCCTTGCATTCTTCTGGCTACAAAACTCAATAATAAATTTGATACGCTTCTTTTTTTATTTACAATCACATATTTACCTCTGAAATAGAATTATTTAAACTTTTATAAATAAATTGCTCAATTATCGACATAAAAATTTTTGTTTAAAAAATAAAAGCCAACTATTATTCAGTCTCGTGGCTTTGGCAAGCTTGAAAAAGTTCGTCCGTAGGGATAAAGCTTCCCTTCCGGTCTAGAGAGTTTCAGAGTTCGGAAATTTTGCTTCGCACAGTAGTCCCTAGTTCACGCCGAACACCTCAGCATAAATCCATATTTTCAGGTCTCTATCTTTGAAATTATATATTTTTAAAAGGTCTGCCCTTAAACTTTTTTCCACTTGTTTATTTCTATTTTAGTTTATTTTTCGGGATGCAAGCTCTCACGGTAAATTTATGAGATCCTGGGGGAGTAGTAGTAGTCGGCTATCTTGCCCAGTATACCGAGTAATACCCTCTTCTTTGCCCACAGAACTGATACCCTGATGATCTGCCTGGCCGTATACTTTCGCATCGTTGCGAATTATACTCTAAAACTTTGAATTCCAGAGAAAGGAATTGTTTAAAAATAAAATACAAATGGACATATCTAACCGCTCGGTATATGATTTTATAAAAGCTTAGAGGGTAAAAGTTTTGTAAATCTTGAATAGAAGAAATTTTTATTGAGTATACTGATAAAAAAAACTAGTTAATTTGAGAGAAATATTTTTGATTCAAAAAAATTTTTTTTAAAGATTTTATTTAAAAAATTTATTTATTTCAAATTCGTCAAAATTATTTTCTTACTTTTTTTATTTATTAATTTACACTTTAAATCAAGAGTATATTATTTTTTAATTAAGAAAAATTTGGTTTTCCTTCATGAATTTTATATTTTTGGTTAAAGAAGAAATTTCTTAATTAAAAATACTTTAAAAAAAAATTTATGAACGAAGAATTTTTTCTTTTCATCCTAGAATTTTAATTTTTGATTTAAAGGTAAAATATCTGAATAAATTCAAACTAAATATCTAAAAAAAGAGTCCAATTTTAAAAATACATTTTTTTTTGGAATTAACTAATTTTTTTTTTTTCAGTATAAAAAATACCAATTTCACTCTCAAAATTATATGATACGAATTGATAACTGTTAGAGAAAAAAAGTTATTTACCCTTATTAAGAGTAACCACAAAATTTCCATATTATAACCAATTATTACTTAACCATCATAATTACGTAAAAAGAAAAATTTTGTTCTCCTTTGACGCGAATTATCGGATTGTGAGTGCTGGATAACTTTTAATGAGGCTCTCAAAGCCCATAATAAATTTCAGCCGGCTCTTCCATTAGAATTTATCTTTTTTTTTTTTTTTTATTTTCTTTAGCAAAAAACTCTGAAGTTATCTCTCTCCCTCTTTCCTCGGCTCCTCGTTTTTCTCCAGCGCTTCCTTTTTTGTTATTTTGAATTTTTAAAGCTTTTTTTATTTGACTATTTTAAAGTTTTTTTGTGCTGGAAAATTCCTCTTACATCTAGAAAATCTTGTTGGATAGCTGATGCATCGAGTAGGAGGTCATGCCTCACGGGTTTTACTAGTACTTTACGTTTCACTCGCGTCAAAAGCGTATGCGGAAAAGACAACGTTACTTGTATGTGTATGCACTGGATTGAAGTAAAGGTAAAATAAGTAAGTAAGAGTAGAAAGGGTAGAATGAGCGGGAGTTCCAGCTCGAGCTGGAGGGGCGAAACTCAAGAGCATTTCCTAACGTAAGCCATTCCGTAGATATAACTTTAAGATAGAGACTGCACAGTTTAGTTTAGAATACACACTGGCTAAGTAAAGTTGGTAGTCAAGAGCAACGAGAAGAATCCCTTTAGTACTGCGCTGCACGAGTTTTATTCTCTTACGACTTTTGACACACGATACACGACACACGATGACTTAAACTCAATTACAAAAGTTCCTGATGTATCTGAAGTTCAAAACGTTGTATACAACGAAAAATTAAAAAAAAAAAAAAAATTATAATTGAAAATTCTGAAATAAACTGTAGAAATGCTTCTAAAGGACTGCAGTACTTTTTTTGAAGAAAAAAATTTTTTTACGTCCTTAAATCAAGTATAGTTAAGAAAACATATAGTTCCATAATTGAATACTTAGTTATTTCGAATAATTTAACAAAAATATTACTATAATTGTTTATACAAAGAGTAAATGAAAAAATATTTAATAGTAAATTTGAATATTTATAAAAAACTAAAAGGGTCATGCATTTTTATCCAACCTTTGCTTTGGTGTTGTAACTTGTAAAAAGTTCGCTTTGACTTAAATTCAAATTTAACTTCATGGGCATAAATAAATAGAACGTTTAATGTGTTTAAAAAAAATGATTAAACCTCATACGCGGTCACAAAAAAAAATTAAACACAGCTGTTATAACTTTTAAAAATTAAACGCGGTTACTATGAGTTTAAAAAAAGATTAAAAAAATAAGTACATATTCATTTTAATGTACGCCACAGATACTTTTATCTTTATGCTCTATGACCCTCTATTTATACTTTTCTTTTTCGCTTTTTTTTTTTTTTTATCCAAAAAAAAATTCACCGACCAAGTATATTATGATAAAATAATTACATCTAAATGTTTAAATGTTTGTTTTTTAATGAAAAAACATTCATCTCAAATAATTACCGGAGAAAATAGAGAGATAAAGGTGAGAAATAGTTCAGAAGCTCTCCGGTGAAGAAAAAATACATTTATATATTGCCAGGATAAAAAAAATAATAAAAGTGACTTTGACACGCCAGTAAATTCAGTTAATTCGCGTTTCTTTTTCATCATTCTCGTTTTCATTCTCAATTTTCTAGAACCTCGTTTATTTCGTTACGAGCAAGAGCCATCTTTTGCTAAGAAAATTTTGCTACAGCCGTGATAAATAGCCGTAAATTCTGAGTGATGTACACAATTTTATCCTTACTAAATTATATTAAATTCTAAATCTGTATTTATGATCCTTAGAAATAATTTTCATTTATTTAAAAATATTAATAATCTAATAATTTCCAGAAAATTAAAAAATATTGGGTGAAATTGTAAAAGTTTTAGTTTACAATTTTTCACTTTTCCAATAAAGACCGTGTACGCTTTCATTTGTGCATCTGGTGGTGGTTGTAACCGTGGATGTGTATATCGATGAATTCAATATTCATACATGCATATTGAAGAGTTTTATTTATTCCCCGTAGTTTTTATTCACGAGTTTCTTTTGTCGCTGCGCATATACACGTACCATACACTGGACCGAACTTTTTTTTTCCCTTTATTAATTTTCTCTTTTTTTTTAACTCTAAAAATTTCCATTCTACCAAAAAGACTTCAATATTTGTACATAGTTTTTATAATATTATATATTTCTCAACAATTTTTTAAATATGCTTGTATGTGGACATATATTTGGTAAAATTTATTACATAAAACAGAATATGATTTAAACTCTTACAAAATTTGATATAATTTTCATAGAATTCCTCTAATATATCTATGAATGACTTTATATGTTTATATATACCCATTTATAATTTTTTGACCAAAATTAGTTTTGAAAAATTCCGCTAGGTGGCGCATAGTCGCTAAATCTTCTCAATACCGGAGAGTTAAATTCTAAAATATAAATAATTTTTTTTTCGCTCTTTTAAAAAACTATCTGCGATTATTTTTTAGTTTAATCACTCAAACTAATTTTTATTTAATACAAAATATGAATTAACATAAAAAATTTAAATAAAAAGTCACACTAAATAATTTTTTCTCTCATATAAAGCCATAAATGGCCACACATGAACATTTTCCCACAGGTTTTCATCTAGAATTATTTACTCGGTAGAATAAATATCCATGATCTATATTTATGCTCCCATATAGCACAGTACAGTATAGTACAGTATATTATATAGATCTGCTACCCTTCCAGAAACTGGAGTCTGGAGAGTTAGACATTTTCAGACCTTCAGACTATTTGGTACAGCAGTCAAGCCGAACGGATAATTCGGAACGTGCGATGACTCGGAATTCCGTCTTCCGACGAACTACCTACTTGCGCCTCCTCCCCCAGTAAAGGAAGATTATGCTCACCAGCATACACTGTACACTATAAACCAAATCCTGCTCCGGTCTGCGACTGCCTGTAGCGGTCCAGCATCCAGCTCTATGAAATGCGGAACACATACATCAGTCTCAGTCTCTAGTGAGTGAGTGTAAATCTAAAAGTGTGAGTGAATGTCTGTGTGATGATGATCTATCCCTTTCGGTTCCGTCTCCAGTGCGTCGATGAATATCCCAGCCCCTTACCCTTGTAATATCCTGCTAATTGGTATTCCACAGAACAACTTTATACTCTCGATGGAATTGTCTCTCAGTAGTTGATAAAATCCCCCTAAACTCCCCCACGCTGACAACTTCCCCACTGGCCTAATACTCCCTCAGTCGTCTCCTTGTTAACTAATTGTTAATTTATCACCTGTCATGTTTTGTTAAATAGTTAATATCAAATGTAAGGCAATATTATATTGTTTATTATTATCGAATTGAAGGAAATCAGAGTTTTTAATTGGAATAATTGTCGTTTAAAAGTAGATTTCGTTAAAACAATCAGTCCGGTTGCCAGTAAATTCGTTTAAAAGGGGAATGATTGTAAATGAGGCGAAGCAAAAGTAGTTGAGGACTTAGCAAGAGTAGTGGTACTATAAATGAATCCGTCTACCCAGTATGCCTAAGAATAAAAAGTGGTTGCTCGGTTCTCGAATTACGAGGCCATCCTAAACTTATTTACATTTGTCTCTTTCACCTCATTTATTTTATTTCATTCTGTCGTCATTTTCATTATTTCTTTCAACTAACTTTTATTCTTTTATATTTATCTTTTAACTATGTTTAAATTTTTTAGTGCTTATTAATATTAATTTTTTTTTTTTTTCGGCGTTGTTATTTAATTTTAAGATTTTGCAATTCTTATTTAAAATAAAATTAACAATTATAATTTGTTAAATTATCCATTTATTCTGATAATTTTTTTAACTCTCATGTAGCTGTTAAATTAATCTATGCGACATAATTTTAATTAAATGTAGACAAAAGTCTAAAGACGACTTCTAATAAATTGTAAAAATTTCGTTGCAAACAAACTTAATATCAAAATTTTATTACCTTCACTAATAAAAATTATAATAAATGATAAAAAGTTAGTAAACATGAATTGAATAAGCTGTGACTAATATTGTGGTCATTTCCACATTCCAAACCACAGAGCTGAGGGGTGGTAGATCTATTGAGCTGTCTCTGAATAGAGGGCAAGAACATTAATCTTATTTTTATAGAGAAATTTCCCCTTTTTGAGTTGCGGAAGTACACGCCAGAAAAAAACTATAATGGATGAAAGGCAAATTGAATATTAAAAAAAAAAAAAAAAAATACCGATCTCTGGTACAAAATAAAAAAATAATTTAATTAAATATCTCGGTGAAAAAATTTATGTAAAATTGCCGCGAACGTATCATGAATTTAAACGAAAGGAAAAAATAATAGAGAATGTTAAAGGTAATATATCGGTGGGTGAAAACACTTGTGAGTATGTTATATGTATATATATATATATATGAGTCTTATAGAGCATAAGGGTGCTGGAGGTGCCGGTATAAGAGAGAAATTTCAACCGCGGTTTGTTACTTTCCTAACAACCACCGACCCACCTAAAACTTGCACCGTCGGGCTCGAGCACGTCGCATTGCGGCTACCAGTCGGACAATGCCATAGAAGTCGCTGTAACTACGTACTGGAATAGCTCCTGTGGTCCCTTACAATCTTTCTCCGGGTCCAGAGTCTAGGACTACTATTACTGCGACTACAACAACTACTGCGACTAAGGGTCTCGAGTATTCCAGTAGTACTCGGCCATTATTGGTCAGACATTCGACTCTTTCTCTCGAGAGAATTTTTAACGATATGCCAAAAGCCAGTTTTGATTGAATTACACCGAACTTGAATTAAATAACAAAAATGAAAAACGACCTGGAAAAAATACCGGAGAGAAAATGAAAGATGAAATAGAAAAGAAAATAATGTACGAAATTTGCCGTAGGAGGTAGGCAATAGTGTTACGTTTCAATTTCGACATGATGATGGATTTCGCACACACACTCACACATGTATATAGAGCGAAGAGTGTAGAGTAGTGCACAGTAGTCTCCAAGAATGAAAGACTGATTGACACGAAACAAGCTTTTCACCGTCTTCTTCCTTTCCTCAACTTGTTCTTCTTCGTATTTTTTATTTATTTTTTTAGTCATCTTCTCAACTGAGTGGAGAGGGTATGTGTATGTGGATCTGTATGTGTGAGGCTAAAAGAGCCTCAGGTGAAGGGAAAGCACTTTGCTAAGAAGCGAAGGGTAGTTCTTGAGCAATTTTCGTCCTGTCCTTTTCATCACCAACAAAATCAACTTGAATGTTTGTATCCTATTTCCTTGTCTTTGTATTTTATCAGTGAATACGAGCCTTTTGAAACTTTGTAATAAGAAATATCATCCGTTATAAGAGACTGAAGAATAACAATATACTTTCAGCTTTTTTGATCTTCTTTTGTTGTCAAATGTACTAATAATCAAATGATCAAAACGAGTGATACATGCATACATAAATTTTTAAATGAACGCTATTCCTGAATTTTCAGTAACTTTCGCCATGAGACCAAATGCAATAATTAAGATGCAGAATTAAAAAAAATTATTTTTATTTTATTACTTAAGTTCTGAAACTTAACTCTCTGGTAGTGAGAAGATTTAGCGACCATACGCCACCTGTCGGAAATTTTCAAAACTAACTTTGACAGAAAAATTATATATGGCGTAGTATGACCATATTAGGCCTCAAATGGTCATATTAAGCTTAAAAAAATTTTTTTTATACGTGAAGGCTTTTTGGATGAATTATTTTTTTTACATTACTATTATTTTTATTATCAAATATTTGGTATGAATTATTTATAAGTTGTGAAGAATGAAATTTACCCGTGATAAAAAGAGAAAAATAATTCTTTTGGAACATTGACTAAGAATGGTGTGTTTGAGCTGGGCTACTAAGCCTAGTTCTTTATGTCGACGTCAAATTGAAGAATCGTCAAGACTCGGTTGAATAGAAAATTCAATTTACCGGTAAATCCGTTCTTTTACTAAAGATCACATTTCCGTTCGATGCCATTTTCCATCACAATACCACCGTTTTCTTATTTCAGTCTTTGCAGTTTATTGATACTCGAACCAAAAAAAAAAATAAAATAAAAATAATAACACACAATGCTGCTATAAAGAAACTAAAAATTTTTCTACCGACACACTACCGGCTGAATAAAAATACTCGAGGCTCACATACAATATTTTTCTGTCGTCAGAGAGGATTGAGACAAAGGTCAAGTATTTCTTCTCGAACTTTACCGTTAACTTCATACACTTTACAAGTTATCATGTGATTTTATATGGAAGTAATGTCGGGTTTTTCTTATACTTATTGTGTGCTCTAACAAAAATCGCCGTTCCGTAAACATCGAACTACGTCTCGCAAAATATTTCGTACGAACAGAGCTTACCACAAAAAATGTAAATATTTTTAGTTCTTCATATTTATCAAAAAAAAAAAACCAACTCATCGGATGTGAATATAATTTTTGAGCAGCGGATAAAACGGGTATGAAAACTGATGGAACTAGCTTTTGATACTCGAATGGAAATAGCCATTTACGCAATTCACAGCAATTCAGCAGGTGAAATTACTGGTGAACCAAAACTGTTTCCCGGTCTCTGAATAGCCAGAGCTTATTTTATCTCTCTTATCCATGCATGTGCATACAAACACAAATACACATGCATATGCACCACTTTTATCCGGTGTCCAGTGTCCTCGTCTCTCCCGCCGGTCTGGTTCATATATTTATTTGGTAACCAATCATGAAAATGATCCTCCTTTTCTCGCATCGTTGATTCGATTCCGCCTCTCGTCGAGCCAAAGCACAATTATAATCAACGCACGTAACGTTATTTTCAACCACCGACCACATTATAATCATTGTCAATGTTCATTCAATTCAAAGTGGCTTGTTGAAGGGATATATAATTATCCATATACACAAGCACACGCACATTTCTGTCTTTTCATCTCTATCTACCCTACATACATTCTATAAGATACTTTGTTAACTTTATTTGTCATTATGGAAACAAATAATAAGTTTCAATTTTCATAGCCTCGTATTTATTTTTAGTTCCATTATTTAATTGTTTATTTTGTACATTTAATAATCAAATGTTTTTTTTTCCGATTCAATGCACGATTATTTTATTTGCTTACCGTCAATAATAATAATAACAATAATGATATATTTATAGATAGAAAAAAAAATAACTAATATTTTTAATTTTGCATAAAATCTAATTTTAATATTTTTGTAAAGAGCAAAATTATTATTTAATCATTTTTAGTGATAAAAAAAATGTTTTTCCATCCATAAATATTTTTTCGACCAAAGTTAGTTTCAAAAATCTCCAACAGATGGCGCATGGTCGCTAAATGCTCTCCCTACTAGAGATTTAATTTTTAAAATACAAATATATTTTTTTTTAACCATAGTAAATTATTGTTTTGTCATTATTTTTCGTCTGATAGGGCCACATACTGTCAGATCGAATTATATATGACCATATAAAGCCACATATTAAAATTGGTCCTATAAAAATTTTTTTTTCCGAATTATTTCGATCAAAATAAAATAAACATGATCCGTAATGGAAGATTAGTCTTCGAGCTTTGTAAAATTTAGCCGATACCTCGATAGAGGTCTACATAATCCATATATGTATATATAACCACATCAATATAGCCACTCGAGAATTCAAAGTCTTTGGATCGGGCCGTTATGTAGATGTACCACCCGAAAGCCAAACACCCGGTTCTCCGTTTATGGAAATAGCATCGATAACACCGCGCCGCATGCTTTGCAGAGCTCACTCTATAAAAGTATAAACTTGCCAACGAAATAGATGTCTTTTAACCGGCGTCTCAGGAAAAACAAACTCGAATATATCATTCAAATCTGTGTATAAATATTTTTTTACCGAATACTTATTTTATTACCTAAGCCGCTAAGAAGTCACTCTTATCCGTTTCTTCTCGTGATCTATGCGCCTAATCTGCTGATTATGTGTCGGTCCTCAACACTTTCCTTCCCTTGTACATTTTATATTTATCTCCGGTATCAATCCTCAGATAAAGCTTTTTATATATATACCTTCTACGTGCTGTATCTTATAACAGTATTATTTATATCTCCAAGAGGTCTTGTAGAGTTTGCCGATACTTTTTATCAAGTGATATTCTTTTGCATGCTTCATAGTTAATTTTTTGAGCTCTAATTATCTCGAATATATTCACATTAAATTTATATGGTGATTAATTCATTAATACTTGCAACAAAATGATTCTTATTCTTTTAACAATATAGATAAATATATAATTTTTATTTAATTAAATGAGCACTTTTCAATTTTTTAAACTTTTTTATGAATTTATAAGCTGAAAAAAAATTTTAACAATGACGATAAATAATTACAGAAGATAACTTGGTACTTTTGTTGGATTGTTTAAATGAATAGTGAGACAAAGCGAAATTGAATTTAAAACTTTCCATAATTTCACCTGCTTACCCTGGTTTATTGCACTCAAGCAAACCCATTCGTTCTTATATATCTCCGTCAGCAAAAGCTCTCGACGACATACCGTAATTCTAACTGCAGCAGTGGCACTACCACTACCACCCCAGTAGAACAACCAATCACTGAAATTTCTGTAGCCTCACTTTATGTGTCATTCTCACCATTTCGATCACCTTCATTTCCCCTCGGGGCCGACACTCTCTTCCCCTCGCCGATCCTGCTAGACTTTCAACATAAATCCTCGAGTCAAAATACCATTGACTTGTAGCCATTGCCTTTCTTCTTACCCATCTGGTATCCTTTTTCTTCAGAACGACAAACTCTACCTCTACCTCTACTCGTATTTCAGTGTCCCAACATCCGGTTCCTTTCTCCAATAAATTTGATATTGTTTCAACTTTACCAGCAATTCACCAGTTTGATCGTGCGGAATTGTCGTTTACAGTTTACAGTCACCGACCAAAGAAATATAACAAAGAAAGCTACAACCAGGATTTTTGTTGTAAGGAATAGTACTGAGGATTTTACGTCACGAGTCTGAGGTTATGGCGCGTTTTTAGAGAGACTGAAAATAATGAAAATTTTTTAGTGGTGGGCGGTGAAAATATTCTTGTTACTGTTAGTGTTGATTGCAAATTTTTTTTTTTTAATTGGAAATAAAATTTCTATCGTTATTTTTTTTCTGGCATATCAAATTCGATGAAAAATGAGTAGTATTTTTTTTTAATTAATATTTTGATCAAATTATTAATTTTGAAAAAAAAATTTGATATTTTTTGACCATTTTTATAAAAAAATAATAGTAACTAAAATTAAATAAAAAATGATCAATTGCTGCACTCTCTAATAATTGATATTTCAGAAAAATAACTACCATTTTTATTTTTTATTTTTTTTTCAAGTTATCAATTTTTCTGGAAAGTTAATAAACTTTTTTTTCTCAAAAAAATGAATTATCGATCTTGAAATAAATATTTCAGAAATTTTCATCAATAAATAATTTTTCTGAAAGTAGAATACCAAAAAAAATTTTTTTTTCCGCCCAGCATTGATTAATAATAAATAGAAGCGACAAATCAAGCTCAATTGTCAATTGATACTTTCCATTCAATTAATTTAAATTCGAATGAAATAAAACGCAATAAAAAAAAATTCAAGCCCGTCCAGTCAAACACACACATCCCTCTGCGTAATTTTTATAGCGGGGATGAACATAAAAATAATAAACAAATAAAGTTAAGCAAAGCAAAGAAATAGCTTTTCTTGGTGAAGTATGTGCATGTATATATAAGCTTGCGTGTGTGTGTGAGACTGTGTTGAAGTGACTTTTCACGGTAGACGTCACCAACGTACGCTGTTCCCGAGGCATTACTAACACATGTCAAGCACATACTTTTCAGATGATAGACGGCTGCCATTACTCATTAAGCATCACCGATATGTTTGAACGTTTCTGGCGTAAGAGTTTTGGTTGGTTGGTTAGCTGGTATGGTTGGTTTCGAGTTTTAGAGAGTGGAGAGTGGAGAGTAAGAGCCGAGGGACCGGGAAGAGGGAAAGGGTGAGTATTATATGTGCTGCGGCTGTGAATCGATGAGGAGGGCCTAGAGTGCCGGAAAATATCGCTCGGAAAGTCAAGTAGAAAGGGTGGAGGAATTATTTACCGAGTAGTCGAGAGTACTCCCACCGGATAAGGATAATGTGTTATCGGAGCGAGAGCAAGAGAGTAATAGTAATAGTGATAGTAATAGCCAAAGAGTGCCGACTGAGTGAATGAGTGAATGAGGGTAGATGACGATGATGAGGGTGAGAAAGAGGGTGTGTACTGTTGACCATAGAGACGAGCTGAAAATTTTAAACCCACTCTGAAAGCTCAACTCGTTGACTCCGCTGACCAACCCGCACCCCGGATGGACTCGCTAGTTCTGGTACTCTCGTTATTCTCTTCCTGAATTCGCGGGTCCTCGTTGCCCGCTGCTGGATGCTTTCATTTTGAGCTCTGACACGAACGCTGGCTTTCTACACCAGAATAATAGACGCATAATCAAATAAAGGCTATTGTTTTAGTTTTATTTTCTGTTAAGGGTTACTGCTTCTAAAGTCATGTATTTTACAAATTTGTTCATTTGTAATTACTGTTATTGTTTTTTTGTTGTTTATATTCAGTCAGTGATGACGGGTTACAGTAAATAACCGCCGGGAAAATTTACTGTGGAAAAAATGAGAGTTGAAGAGTTTTTTTTTTTTACTGAAAGTATTAAAAATTGAAATGTAAATGCCCTTTAGCGATATGTGAAAACAAAAATTTAATTGCCGAACGAAATTATTTATTGAAAAGCCAACTTTGTTTAATTGATTAAATTTTTTTATTTTTTATCGAAGTAATTTTTATAAAAATATATGTTGAAATTCAATGAAAATGAATAAATTTTTAATAGCTTATTTTTTTATCGATGTTCGTATATTTTTGAACTATAATTTGAGTACATTAAAAAAATATGAAAAATATATTAAAATATCTGACTATAGAATTATATAGAGCCTGATATGGTCATGTATAATTTTTTATTTAAAATTAGTTTTAAAAATCTCCAACAGGTGGCACATGGTCGCTAGATTGTCTCACTACCAGAGAATTAAACTTTAAAAACTAAATAACAAACAAGTTTATTTAATATGTCTCTAGTTTAATAAACTTCTAAACCAATTTTTGATTAGTTTGGCATATTAATTAAATTAAAAAATTTTTTACGGCTACTTAAAGTGTAAATTTTGTACACGAAAATAATCCAAAACTTCTCTCCTGAATTTTTCAAGAAAATTCATAGTCTTGCTTGGGAAGTTCTTCATGTATGGGCTACATTATACATATAAGCAAACGACGTCTTCTTTTGACATCCATGCATTACAAATTTGCACAGACGTTAGTGTTAGGAGTAATATTAGTAGTAGTAGCAGTAGTGGTTGTGCTTGAGTTGAAGCCTCGAATCAGCAGATGTTGCCAATGCACTTGACCGACTCGACATGGACAACCACCGGGTTGGACATTGGTCTCCTTGTCACCACAAGATCCTCAGTATTTTTCCACGCAAACTCCGATGCGACAGACATGTTCTGCTCCCGATATCTCAACTTTGAATGCAGAAAAACTTTTTTCCTTTTGCTCTTGGCAAACTTGACCTTTCTCATATTTTTATCTCCTCTCGTTAGGTTCATATATTCCGAGAACATATTTTCCGAAGTTTCTTCGACTCACCAAAAATGCAACGCGATAACAATTATCAATAGTTACATAAATAAACGTCCGAATCCCGGACATTAATCAAAAGATAAATTTTAACGAAATTGAGAACTCGGATAGAAACCTGGCAAAAGTTCCGCAATTCTAACCTTTTCCCAGAAATTCTCAAAATAAAACTTCAAATCGAAAAAGACTCCTCTGAACGTCTGATATCATCCGATACTTTTATTTGAGCTTTGGTCTATCTCCTCGCATGACCCGTTTCATTTTTGGTTTATCTTATTTTTTTTTCTTTTTCCTTTCTTCTTATTTTCAAAGAAAGACGAGAAGACACTGCGGGTAAAAATGACCATAAACCTTTTTCTCTTCGCCAGAACCTCCCTCGCAGAACAGCCCATTAATCTTAATCAAACCCTTCTCGTTATATATCTCCTCGTTACAGTTTGTCAAATCCTGGCACAAAATCTTGTACCGACAAAGGTGTTAAATACATTTTAAATTTTCATATAATATCATGACATTATATTATATATTTAATTAGCGAAATAAACGAGAGATTAATTAAAGGATAATGGATGTAATTAATTATTAAATTTAACTGGTACAATTCATAGTAGGCACTATTCTATGTATTATATTCTATATGCTAGTGTATGGTATACAGGCGTAGGCAGAACTTTCGCGAGCAGTCACGCTAATAATTCATAGACAGATACATAGGCGTTTCAATGGACCAACCAGGCCATCCTCATTTATTAGAACCCTCTACTAGTTGGTAGTTACTGGCCCAGAGAATAAACTCTGTAGTTATGACGGCAGTGCGTGATTCAAATTCCAAAATTCTATATTTATAATGATCCATTGTAAGCTAAAAAATTATTAAATATGTGTCAAAAAAATTTTTTAAATTTTTCGGTAAATAAATTATTTTAGAGAAAATTTATCAAAAAATTCAACTCATAAAAATTAAAAAAAAAAAATATTTAACTATATATGACAAATAGAAAAAAGTTTTGACAATGACTCCAACAGGCTATGGCCCCATCAACGCTCCCTAGTCCTGATGAACGAGTTTTAATCAATTTTTGATATTTTTTTCTTTTTCCACGCTTTTATCCCCTATCAGAGCGTTCCAGCGCAAACGAGGTAATGGCGAAAATGGCTAGTAGATCTAGTTAGGGGCAGCAGCACTACACTAGTGCCCAGTAAGAAGCTCCTCGGTAGCAGTAGTTGAGGATAAAGCCGTTCTCTCGTTCCCAACTACGTGGTTTGATTCAATATCGTCAGCCCTTGAGGATTTATATCAGAGAAAAATTGCGTTAGGACCAGCTGTTACGGCGCCTTATACCTTCTCAGTCTTTTTATTTATTTTATTTTATTGTATATATAAATTCCCGGTGGATTTTAACGGGAAACGTGTTAATAAAATCGTTTGTTCTCGGTACGTGGATTTATGAGGAAAAGTTTTATTTCGAAATTTTTTCTGAGGGAATTTTCGACGGGAAAATGTTTGAAAATTGAAGAAATGAAGATGGAAATGATATTGTTACGGAAATGGTGAAAAATAAAGGAGAAAGAAGAATAAGTTGAGAGAAGATAGTGGATAGAGGAAAGGGAGAAAATTGGCTCGTAGAATGACAACAATTGTGAGCGGTCTAGATGTTGTACCTGTGGAGATCACCAGAAGCATTCTCTGGTTCTTCTCTCGTTTTATCCACTTTTTTATTTTTATTTCTACAGTACAACTTCTTGTTCTCTACTTTATGTGCTGCGAACAATTCTTAGAAACGCTTGTTAAGATTGTTGAGAAACTCGAGGTAGGTTCGCGACCTACCGGAGCTCACGAGTACATCCACAATCCGCCATCCGCCATACAGAATCCACAATCCACAAGTCGAGATGCCGTGAGTTAAATTGGACAACGCGACGTTTTCCCCAACATTGTCATGTGAATTGGAGCTACTTGGGGTTTTTCCTCCGCCAAATATAAATATAATAATAAACTTTAGCATTTTACATTAATTTAGTTTTATTTCTTCTCTTTTCAGCTTCCTTTTTTTCTTTCTCTAACTAAACAAATTCAATTTTAAACTTTTTTAAATTTCCTTCTCAAACCAATTTTCTATGAATCCAACTTTATCATTTATTTTCTTTAATAATAATATTAATAATAATAATAAATCTAAAAGTTGATAATTAAACCAAACAATGTCAATTTGAGTCTTTATTTTCAAAATTCATGCTTCAAAATAAAAGATACGGTAAAATTAATGTATCTTCAATATTTTAGCCACAACCAGTACTATAAACTTTTCAAAAATTACTGATAAGTTCTATAACTTAATTTTTAAACTCTAAATTCAAATTCTAAAGAAAGAAAGTAAGATGTAAAAAAATTGAAATTTTTGTAGGATATTAAATTTTTCATAAAAAAGGTTTGAATAAACTAATTTTTCATTTATTATCAAGAATTTTCCAAAATGATAATAATTTACAAAAAAATTTGATTAAACAGCAGAAAAAATGATAATCATAACGATGATAACAATAAATGGATGAAAAATGTATGAACGATGAAAGTTGAGTGTAAGTTAAGCTTAAGACTCAATCACAAGACGAGTCAGGGGATTTAGGGGCCTTTCACCCCTGACGTAGCACTAATTCCAGCTGGATTAACTAAATGCTGTTGAATGGAATAACGTAATTACCATGCAGCACGTGCCACAGCCAATACTCGTTCCAGCTCCAGACTCAATATACCAACCACCTTCCCCTCAACCTAAACTCAAGCCCAAACCCTGCATTCACTGACATATACAACTATGTCTGTACAGTTATTGTTATTGTTACCATTAATATTCTTATCATTTCCCACGTACAAATAATATAATCAAACGGTTCCCTGCGACAATCCTCAACCGTTATTAATTTTTTTTTCTACCCCACATATTCTATTACTATTATTATACATATAAAATTTCAATTATAGTTTAATAAATTACCCAGATAATATTACAAGAAAATTAACGTTATGAGGTTATTACAATTTACTCTCTAAATATATTCATAATTGAATTAATTTACCGAGAATACCGAGGATGTAAAGGAAGTATTTGTGTATGTTCATTAATTTAATTATATTTCAAAGGCCTCGTTGATTATTTCAGAGCACAAGTGCTGATTATATTAACGAGTAAGCTCACATTAATATTTTTATTCAATTATCACGATCCACATCTGTTTAAACAATTAAAACACATCAAATTAATGACTTCTCACGGCCGTAATTTTGAAGGGATCGTTACGAAACTGAAGAGACTTATTTTTCGAGCAATTACCGAAATTCAGTTAAAAAATCAGCTAAATCGATCGATTAGTTTCAAAATGGCGGCTATCAACTATTTTCGAATACCAAAAAAATGACTCGTATTATCCCGAGTATCCTTATTTTCTTCAACAAAAAAATTTCTTTGTTCCTTTGACATCAAGCCGGCTTAAGAATACTTGATTCCAACCCCCCCGGTAAATACATATAACAAAAAGTGGGTTAGTAAATAAGAATTCGTAGTCTATATTACTTTACTCGTAACACCCAACAACAATTGACACGCTCTTATTCTTTTCTTTTCTCCGTTCTTAGTTATTTTATTTTTCTCCCATTCTGAGCCATTGAGAAGTGATCCTCGCTGACTTACACGAGCTTTTTGTCTGACAGTAACGGAAAAATAAATGAAAAAAAAAAGAAAGGGGTGTTGAAAAAAAAAAAAACGAGCTTGGAAAATTATGTCAGCTCTATCTCAGGCTGAAAGAAAAGGTGCGAAAGATATGAAATCACTGGAATAAAAAATAGCCTCTTGCCTCAAAACATCCCTGTCGATGTATATATATAATAATAATGGTATTATTGGACAACTCGGTAGTGCAATAATTTAATAAACGGAAATAATTTTTTTAACTCTAAACTTTAAAGTTGATTATCAAAATAATGGAGGTAACTTTGGTAATTTATTAACAGACGGTGAAACATACTTTCCGTAACTTTTTTATTAGATTACACAGCAGAGATCCATATATATATTTAAAAACTCTCGAGGGATATGAAAACGAATATGTTGAACCTGGAGAACGGCACTCGACCGATACTGGGTTTTTTCAGCTCCTCAATTCCTGGCAGGCTCATCTCCAGAGAGAAAAGAGAACATCACTATCGAATATAATAAATTTTCCATCTCACTTTCGGTAACTTTTTTAGTTTTGTTCAGCTTTTGGTCTTGTTATTTTTACTAGCTCGGCTCTTCCGCCCTTAGGACGAGTCAAGAGGCCGGAGGAACGGGGGAGTACTATCTTTATCTTTTATAAAAAGACCGAGCGAGAAACAGAGAATGAAAAGGAGAAAGTAATATAAAATATAGTGGCGTTCTCGAATCGAGAATGCGGGCTCTGGCTCTATTCTTAGACTTTCGGTCTTTGCTCTGGTTCTTTATGAAAGAATGGCTTTTTCGTGTTGTTCGAAAACCATACCGAGACTCTCAATGCTATCAACTATCAGCTATCGATGGATAACTTCAATACCGATTGCGATACTGCCGCTTCGAGACTTCAACGCCTCAAACTTTATATATTTCATTTAATTTGATTTCTGATTTTTTCTTGAATAATTTTATGATACGGTCTGTTTTCAAATTGCATTCTAAATTGCAAAAAGAATTATTACAACATTAATTTTAAAATATATAATTCTAAGTTTAAAATTGAAGAAAAAAATTTTTCTTTCTCTTTTTCATAAAAATTAGTACAGCAATTATCGTTTTATAATAAAAAATAATGAATTGAACTAAAAATCAATTTTAGATAAAATTTTTAATAGAATGAAAATGATTTTCTTTTTAAAACTTAATTTCTGAAACTTAACTCTCTGGTAACGAGAAGATTTAGCGATAATACGCCACCTATTAGAAATTTTTAGTACTATTCTGTCAAAAAAATAACATATGGGCATATAAAATCATATCAAGCCTGATTTAGCCAATTTTAATATTAAGATCAGATTTGAACTTATAAAATTTTCGAATATGGCTGATAGATGAACATTTTTCCGTGGGTTATCAAAAAAATGTTCTAATGAAATACACACACATTAATCTTGGTTTAAATATTTATTCCACTCTCCTGATGTGCATATTTTTAATTAGTCTAAATTCAAACCTAGTGTGCGGAGCAGACGGTAAAAATAATCTCCGCTTTCTGGTTAACTCTGGTACACTAAAAAGCTAAATAAAAATAAAAATAAAAACAAAATAGACACAAACAAAATCTGTTTCACCGAAGCGTCGGGGGAAAAGAACTCATGAGGGTTGAACACAGGTGTTGATGTACGCAAAACAAGTTTGACTGCGTTAGTATCCTCTCTCTAGTCGGTCAATCCATTAAAACCTCATATTCCCCAGAGTTTTACATACACACACAAATCATATGTATATAACTATATATAATATACTTTTTACTCTATATATCATACAAATATATACGCTAATTTTTCTTCCTGAGCGAAAAACAAAAAACAACCCCCATCTTTTTATTCCCTACTCCATCATCCCTAGATGTTTATCTCTCTCTTGCTCTGTAAACCACAGGCTCTCAACACTTTATGCACATTCACCAGCAGTATCTTCCTCGTCCTCATTTCCATCCTTATTCTCATCCGCGACGCAACACCCCTCAATCCCTGGGCAAACATTATAACACCCAGGATTATGAATTTCATCCCTGCCGACTTTCCGGATCTTTCCGATACGGGCCGGTTATTTTCTTACGGTTTTCAGTTTTGTTCCTTGGATCCAAAATTTAAACCTTAAAAATAATTGCGTACCATGTTTTGGACTAAAATAAATTTTTATTTAGCTGATACAAATTTTTTTAAAGATTTTTTTTATTTTTAAATTCTTTTTGATGAATTCTAACGTAAAAATTATTCAATGATAAATTATTTACATTACTTTGTTTAAATTAATAAAAAAAAAATTAATTTTTAAATGCAATTAAAGGAATTATTATTAAAAAAAAAATTAATAAAAAAGTGCAACTTGTAGAAATTAAAAAAAAAATCGATGTAACTTTTTTTTTAAATATCAAAATTTATTTATTGAATTAACCAAAAGAAAAAATTAATTTTAAAGTATCTAATTACATTTTGTAATTTTTTTTTTATCAATTAAAAATCATCTTAATACTCCGAAAATTATCTACTTTATTATTTCATAATAAAAAATATCAAATGTTGCATTAATAATTCTTCAAGACTGCTGTAGACAATAATTAATAATTACTATCAAATAAAAGACCTGGTGAAGAAATTAAACAAAGAAGACATCGGTCCGATTATTTTTAATGGATCGTAAATTTGGGTCAGTTAAGACTGGGCTTTAGTCAACGGTGTTGGCGTAAAATTCTTTTGTCTCTCCACTCTTTCTTTCTTTATTCTTATTATTAATTTTTTTTCTTATTTTTCTACAAAAGACTCGAGTTCTCCGTTATTCGAAGAGCTTTTAAGCCAGCTTTCCTCTTACGTTTATTAGGAGCCTCCTACTTTGGCAGACTTTTACTTACTCAGTGTATTGCTGTGTACCAGCAGCCGTCTGAAAACATCTACTCTGCTGTCTTGTTTCATTTATATTTATATATTTTTTTTTTTTTTTTTTTTTTTTTTTTTTTTTTTTTTTACGTATTTATATTTATATTCCGATAAAAACCAATGTAAACCATTTTTATATTTAATATCAACAGCAAATCCAATTTAAGAGAAAAATTCGGTCTCCCGATGGCCAGCAAAAAATGTATAGGAGGAAAAAACGTTTCAATTGTTTAATGAACAGCCGGATATTGGATGATAGAAAATTTCATGATGAAATTTTAGTGTTTGAAACAAAACTAATAGCCGAGGGATGCTCGAGAGAATTATTGCATTTTACGAATATTTGTTCAATCCACTGAACTGAATCTAAAAGAGAACGAGTTAGCTCGAAAGTTTGAATAAAAAATTGATAATGAAATAATCTCCGGTATTTTTTATCTTATTACACTTTTTGGGACTAGGTATTATTATTTTGTTCGCGGGTAAAAAATTATATTTGCCTGTACACGGATATTGAAAGGAAGAAAAAATGATCGAGTACCAAAGCAAAGGATGCGAAAGTAATTAAATTATTGGTTTTTTGACGCTCGAAAAAATTTATTTACAATTGTCTAACAATCTATAATAAAAATATTCAATTAAAGTGACAATTGATTTTTAATTAATAATACCAAGTAAAGAGTTAAGAGTAGAGAGGCCATCAAACGGTTTTCATTATTTTTATTTTTTTTTTTTTTTTACCTTAAAGAAGTAATACAGTCTATATAGGATAATATAATTACAGTGAAGAGCTAACGAGAATATAATTACTAAAGTTTCAAATAGTGTCAAAGTAAAATAGATAACTTTTAAAATCAATTACATAAATTTAATACAATGGGGCGACCGGATTAATCAATCAAACTGTAATTACAACGCTGAGTTTTATGTTTAATAAGATTCCAATAAAACCCTTAGTGTTAACTTATCAGACGGTGTTTTACTACCATTGAATCTCACTATCGTTGATATCACTCTATTGGTATAAGTGTTATTGTTATTATTATTATTATTATTACTGTTGCTATTACTTTAACAATGGCAATGGGTGTACTATCATTAAACTTTCAGAGCATCTAGAATATCACCGATATCACAAATTTACCGATAAACTCGAAACTCTTGCCAACTCGATAATAATACTTGACTGCCCACTCCGATCAATTGCACACCCCAAACTGCTTCTGTAATTATTTTATTATGAAAAAATTTTATTTATATCATTAATAAAAAAACGCGAAATTAATTTTTTTATTAAATAAAAATAAAAAAAATAGTTTTTATAAATTTTTTAAAATTATTTTTAATACTTAAAAAAATTGCATCGATATTTTTTTTTTTAATTTTTACAAATTTTTTCTATGATTATTTATTTGTTAAAAAATCTTCAAAATTGCCTTACAAAATTTAATTTAAGTAATTTTTTTTTTAATTAAACGGTAATGTCAATAATTTATTTTTTTACATTTTTTACGTTAGAATTTATCAAAAAGACAAAAACAAAAAAAATTCTTATGAAAATTTGGTTCAAAAAAAAAAAAAAAGAATTTCTAATTACAATTTTAATAATTAAACAAAAATTTTTTTTATCTACTTAGACTCCAAAATTATTAAAAAATTGCGTGTTGAGTAGTAAAACTGAAAAAATCTTAACTCAGAAGCGAAACAAGTAGAAACAGTTGGCGCTTAAAAGAGAAAGAAGCTTTGAGATAAAAGTTGCATTTACTGGAGTGACACATCAAACAACGAGTTTCTGAGCTTTGAAGCTGCTGGAATAGCATTATATTATAAGTATAAGTCATGTTAATGAAATCCCAGTAATAACAAGCTTAATAATTAACAAAACTTTGAGCGACTATCATTTTAGTTTTTGTTCTTTCAGAAGTGACGCTAAGATAATTAAATGTTCAGTTATTATTATTTCCCAAGTAAAGAGCGTTACGGAAAAATAATATGAATGAAGGAAAGTCTCATTTCCGTTACAAGGGATGCATTGAAATTTTCGCAGTACAAAGAGATATTCTTCATGTAACATATTCGATGGTACAAATATGTATTGAACTCCTGCGATTTTTAAATTGAAGTGAAGAAATGTGAAGCCAACTTTGAGTGCATGTAAAATATATATGTAATGCATTTTATTGCGTATTCTGTGGAATATATAATGCAAAATATGAGGAAAACACAGACATGGGAAATGAATATTTATTTGGAGCTTATAGCCACTAAATATGTTTTATGCTGTAGATATTTCGTGGACCGCGAACGGTACTGAGTAAATACGTGTGTACTGTAATGTCTAAATCACTATTTCTATTGTTGTCTCGACAATACTCCGCTTTCTCCGTTTCTCCGCAAACAAATCCAACATACACTAATACTAGTGCTGCTACCTACAACAACTCGCTGCCGGTTATAATCGCTCTCCTTTACTTCTATAGCCATTTCAATCCAGTTCGTTCTTCCAACCAATATTAATTCTTGTTGTAATAAAGCTCCGCCAGGTAGCAGTACATTTAGTTGCTCAAATTATTGTAAGGTTGTTTGGGTCCATTGAAAAAATTTTCCGGGGAAAATTAATTGATAGAGGTGACCAAAAAAAAACTCATTGATTTTTTTTTTTTATTCTGACCATTGATTATTAATTTTTTTTCTTTCTACTTAACGACAGATCTTAATTAATAATGCCATAAAATGTGCAGACTCTTGAGTGTCGCTATATAAATTTTACTCTCTATTAAAATTACTTGTAATCGTTGACAGAAAAAAATAATTTTTCTTTAAAATTACTGTTTTATTGTTTTAAAATATTTTAATTTCTTAATTACACTTGAATGAATAAATTATAACTCTTCAATAGAAAAAATTTGACAGAACTTTTTTGCATCAGTTTTGAAGTTCAAAAAATTTTAAAAAGAAAAAAATTAATGGAGAAAATTAAAATAATTTTAGTTTAAATTTTAATTCAAATTTTTTAGACAATATAATTTTTTCTGCTTTTTATGGATTTTATTAAACAGAAAAAAATTTTCAATAAATTCATGAAAAGCATTAAATCAAAAGTAAAAATGAATGAACACTGGATATTCTTTATTGATGAAAAATGAATGGAATAAAAATAGCAATCGCGATGAAAGAAAAAGAAAGGATTGGACTGTTATTGTAAAGCGAGACACTATCAATGACACTCTCAGTCGTAATGTCGCGGATCGAAAATAGACGGAAATTATAATGTTTGAGAAATCGATGTGAGATTGGATCTAAAATGTCTGCGCTTCTTCTGGTGTTATTATATCACTTCCGTGTTTTCCAATATAAACCCATTCTCTTTCTTATATTTATTCTCGTCCAACATTTACTTCGCGAAATGCATCAGATTTACTGCGGATATCGATCTGTATAAATATATATCAGTATATATGGGTATAAACATGGACACGACAATTCAATGCGTGGATATAAGAGCTGCAGAGGCTGCGAGATAAAAATCAAAGCTCAGCCTCTTCGTTTATATACAATAATAAAAGAGATAAAAGAGCGATCGCGCTCGAGATACACGCAAAGAACTGTAGTTATTGCATTTCGATACGATACACGTCTCTATCCATAAACTTGAATGATAATATTCTTAAATAAACAGTCCTAGGTTGTATATTTCCAATTCTATGTTTATTCTCGGGAGTAAAAAAATTTACTTAGGTCTTAAATCAATTTTTATTTTTTTTCGAATATAAAAGATTTATTTGTTTTTTTTTTCTTTTTACATTTATTGCTTATATTAAAAAAGAGTGCATTGTAAAAAAATTTTTAGTAAACTTTTTATTGATTAATTTCCTTTGGAATGATATTTACGTGGAAAAAATTTTTCATAAAAAAGCTACATGGAGTGAATTTTTTTTTTTAACAAATAAATTGTAACATTAAAAAAAAATTGCATAAATATTTTTTTTTTTTTTTTCAATTTGTACTAGTTGCGTTTTTTGGTTAATTTTTTTTATGCAAAATAATTTTAAATCTTTTTTGGAAAAATATAATTAATATTTACAAACTTAAACTTGAGATGAATTAAATAAAATATTTTTTAGTAATTTGGTGAATAAAATTTTTTTTATGTTGAATTTAAAAAAAAAATAATTCCCAAAAACTATCAAAAAAAAAAAAAAATAAATAAATAAATAAACTTAACCAAAACTAGCCGACTATTCCATCCCTGAAAACCAATGACCAATAACTTAAAGCTTTTAAAAAACTGTTGATGTATCGTCAGCTGACGAACGTGAATTTCCGAGCCGAAGCAGCAGCAGCAGCAGCAGCAGCAGTAGCTCTGGACTAGCCTGGCATGGCATTCTTTTTGCATTCTCTCTCGATATTCCCCCAATCTTCGTAGCAATCCATCGTGAAATTGCGATGCTCCCACCGGCGAGCATGGAAGAAATTGCCCTGCAATTGTGTAGTAACAAATCTCCCAACAAAAATGAATGAAATTCATTGAAAGCAAAATCCGTCATATTGGAAATCAATTCCGGGTGGCATCAAAAGCATTACTCTCATCTCCGTAAAAATGATGCATGCCTTTGCCTTTTGATGCTGCAAACAATCGGTTAGTTATCGGGAAGCTCTTGATGTCGAGGATTACCGGATAAGATACCTTGTAATTATCGGGTGATGTTTATATTAGTCGTCAGTGGCTGGATGATTGAAGGACCTTTGGTAAATATAAGTGTGCAGCGGTGATGAGCATCAATGGAGATGACAAGAGAGGAGGCTAGAGCGAAAAGGGAATGAAGGAAGGAAAGGTTTGGGCGGACACAGCCAGACTCGAGAACAGAAGAGACGAATTAGAGAGGAGACGACCGGGTGCACTCGATCGGACTAATTCCGTAGTGGAAGAGCCTACAAAGAGGATGAAGACCATTGGTTCAAGAACAAAGACCCCGAACAAAGTGATACAAGATTCACTAGATCCAGAGAATAGAATGTCTCCCTTGTTTGCACAACAAAAAACACCCATCTTGTTATTTTTCATCCTCCCACTCCTACTCTGTTGGTACTCTGGCTCTGTTTTAAGTTTGTACCGTTTTTTTTATTTTTATGCACTCCACCCGGTTTAATATTGCACTCGTTCTGACAAAGAGGCTAATCATGCATTATCAAGTGCTGAGTCGATGAACCTTATCCACTTCTTTTAGCAACATTCCAGATTACTGTTAATTAAAAAGTGACAGCTGAGCGAGCTTCAAATGTTTCGGGATATATTACATTCCATCCTTTTTATTACTTTATTTTAATTATAATTAGAAATTCGTTTTATGCTCTATGAGCCTCGGTGATGAAAATTTTTAAAAAATAAAAATCGGAAAAAACTGAAATCGATGTAAATGCTCAGAGAGAAAGAGAGAGAAAGAGTCTGGATGGATTTCGTGTACCAGCGAGGATTTTGGTGGGAGATGTTGGGCACCAATCAATAGAGACGCGGCGGCGCGGCACCTGTCAACGGTTACGAGATAAACACCACTCGGTACGTTTACTCCGTACATGGGTATTTGCACTTGCACGTGCATTCACCAGCGTGATTACAAAATCAAGATCTCATGACATTCACGTTTATTTAAATTAATCCTCCCTAAAACATTGATAATTTGTTTAATTAATGCAACATGTTATTTTTATGATTTTATTCTGGTAAATTATTACTAGCAACCTTGCAGTCACTATGTGACTAATTAAATAATGACTTTTGTTAAATTACACTATACAATCTTAACTATTGACATTTTTAAAAATATAAGCTCATCTTGTTATTACACTCATCAAGAGCTTTCATTTGAGTACCCACATGCATTTTGATATATTTTTCATATATACATATATATAATATATATAAATATATGAAAAATTGATGTGGGTACTCAAATGAAAGGTCTTGATGAGTGTAACATCGAGATGAGCTTATATTTTTAAAAATTATATCAGACCTTTTTTGTGAAAAATTTAATTTTCTTACTTAAGTAAAAATTTTGAAAATAAAAACTCAAATTTTCACTGTCATGTACAACTATCAACTCTTTAATTTATTATTATTTTGACAAAAATTCATGTTTAAAATAATACTTCCATTATTCGGATGCATACAAAGCGAGTTAAACGTGATGACTGGGTGGTGGGGCTCAAAGAAAATTAACTATGTTACGGATGAATGAAACTATCAATCTTTTTCACGATGGGAATTTAACAAACCGTGCAAAGCTCTCTGTTGCTAGCTTTTGATTGATAAAATTAAATTTAATTGTCTTGTTGATTGGATAATTTATTATTCTTAATTAAAATAATCCGTTTTGTTATTTTTATTCTTTAATTGTTGTAAAATTGTGAGACTGAAATTTACGAGCCCGTCTTATTCGTGTTGATGAAAAGGGGCCAAGTCGAAAAGAGTCGAGTAAGAGTAAAATAAAATCAAGGATGAAGAACTTAAAGTTTATGGAGCATTTGTTGAACAACCACCAGCACACCCCCAAGAATTTAAATCTCACTCCATCTTTCTTTCACCAACTTTATATATCCAGATGCCGGATTAAAACTGCGAAAAGCCGCGGTTCGAATAATCGACCCGTTTTTTCTTCATTCTTTCTCTTTTTCTTTTCGGTTTTTGAGAGAAGAGGCGAGAAGAAATGTTTAAGTGCAATGAAGAAAAAAAGCTTCTCAAGATTTTTTTTTTTTTTTTTTTTTCCGTAAGCATGGTCCAAAGTATAGATAAAAAATAATCTTGTGAAATAATTAACTCTCCGTTTGAATTTTAAGACTTACTAATAAGTTTTTTCTCAAAAGTTAATTGGATACTTTAGGCTTCTTGTAACATAAAAAAAAAAAAATAATAATAATTTTTAAAATTGATAATTAAACAAAACAATTAAAATTTAAGTCTTCCTTTTCAAAATTCTTGTTCAAGAATTAAAGATAAAATTTATCATTGGTTGATATTTTCAATATTTGACCCATAATTTTTAAATGAAACTTGAACATCAATTATATTAATAAATAAACTAATTGTTCATTGATTAATAAAAATTTTCCGAAATATGATATTACTAATAATAATAGAAAAAAAATATCTCATTGTTTATTGTTTCAAAAAAGCCGCGTATCTCATATTTTTTATCCGTAAGTGGAAAGCGGTTTATAAAACAAAGGGAAGTCGATATCAAGACCGATGATTGGCGAGTTGTTGCTAACAGAAGTAAAACAAAAAAAAATATTGAAAAGGTATAAAAATGGTCAAAAAAAGGATAAATGAATAAACAGAAAAAGAAAAAAAAAAGTAACTGAATAAAAAGCATCGATTCCGGGTTCGAATTGACAGTAACTACGTTTCATCCACCGGAAGAATGTCGAAACCGAAACCGAATCCGAATATAACGAGTAGCATGAGCGAGCATGGTTTACTAGTTTGCTAGTGTAGAGGACTACCAAATTGCGCAGAGTGTACCTTACAATCGAACTTTCGATGGCCGTGTAATTGCGTTTCGGTTAAAAATCTGCAATCGAGATTATATGTTTCGACAGCTTGTGCCCTCACCAAAAAATATTTTTCATTTCTTCCCCACCCGAGAACTATACAGTTTAAAATTTAATATAAAATAATTTTATACACAGTGAAGTAATTAGTTTTCTAATAAACGGCAATGTCGCTCGGCTTATTATGTCGAAACAATGTTCTTGATAAAAAATGATATACAATACTTGGTAGTGAGTGAAGTGAAGAAGAGTCGACTCAAAGACTTGATAGAATATGAAAGAAACCCGGAATATGACAATGTAAACTGATATTTTCTAATGAACCGTCTTCTGGTGGAAGAGAATTTCATCCTCTCTCTTGTTCTCGCTCTCCAGGTTTGAGTCCTTTCCTTTCGCTTCCACTGTACTCTCCACTATCCGTATTCCGTTTCTCTCGGGTATCTCTAGCCTCATAAGCACTTTACCGTGCTGGTGAGTTCAAAGCCAACCAGGAGTACCCGCTCGACTATGACTTTACTTGGTTATTCAATATTACATGATGATCATCTCTATCGTCTCTCAAACGAAAATCCCCCGACCCGCTGCAACAAATAAATTACACAAAGGCCAATTTTTATAATCATTTTCTCCCTCTGCCTTTCTCTTTATTGATTCTATTAATTATCTCTCGAAATAATACTCCGCGTACAGAAGCTCAAATTAGTGTAACATCAATATAAACACTCGAACGAATTAACGAGAGTATTGTGTAGAGATATAATGGGTGGATTTAGAAAGTCAATGGCCATTAGTGTCAGTTAATATATAATATTCTCGGATTTCAGATGTCTTTTGACTAATTTAATTACTCTAATTAGACAGCTGTCAAAATTTATCCGATTTCATTTTTCAGAAGTATTATAATTTTTTTTGTCCTTGTCAAAAAAATTCTTATCCTTTTTACTACGTTCTGACATGAAAATTAGTCACATTGGGCTTAATATGACTGTGCACGCCCATGTGTAATTTTTTAATAAAAGTTAGTACTGAAAAAATTCAACAGGTGGCGCATGGTCGCTAAATTGTCTCACTATTAGAGAGTTAAATTCTGAAATATAATCTATTTTTTCAGTCAATGAAGCTAATTAAGTTTTTTAATAGTTTTATCAAAAACTGGAGAAAATTCTAGAGCTTAATATTTAATTCAGGATTATCAAGCAGAAAAATTGTCTTTGAGTTCGGCAAATTGTTGACAAATATTAAACTAATTAAAAAAATTTCTTTACTAACATTGATGTTAATCTCTACTATATCATATGTTTTCAGGAGCAATATTCGAGCAGGGAACTGATGAAGTGCAGTCAGCATTTAAATACGCAATAGCGATCCACAATCAGAATAATACTACTCGTCGCTTTGATCTTCAAGCTTACGTTGATGTAATCAATACCGCTGATGCTTTCAAGCTTTCCCGATTGAGTGAGTCCAAAAAATCATTATTACCACTTTTATTATTATTTTTTTTCATTATGCATTTTAACAAATTCATCAATTAAAAACTAAACGAGATTACTGAAATAGATAAAGCTTAAAAAATAATAGAAAATAAAGAAGCAGGGCAAGCGTTAAATTTAATCTCGGATTAATTGCCATTGATCCTTTTTTACGATACCAATTATTCTAATTTTTTTTTCTCTTCCGATTATTTTAAACCAAAGTCCTGTAAATTCTCAGGTTAATTAATTGAAAATATCTAGCGCGGTCGAAAATGAAATAAAAAGTTAATTATGGACAAACAAGTGAGTTGTTAATTTATTAAATAAGTTCGGAAGGATAAAGTTTTTAAATAAAGGAAGAGTATCTCGTAGCAACGTTCCGGTATTCTATATAACTGGCGAGTGAAGATGAGATGAGACGACTTAGCTTTTGCCACGCTTGGGAATCTAATTCCCAAGTTTGAAACCCAGGAACCGAGCTACCAAGCTACCCAGCCACTCAGTGCTCATCGGCACCAGTGCAGAGGTAGAGTGTGTTCTCGACGACCGGATGACACGCGCGACACCCGTTTATAATAATAATAGAACTCGAGCAGCACAGTTTTGAATGGGTTTTCACCAACTAAACTCAGGAAGAAGACAAGATTGTCCGTTTTAAGGAATGACATTCGGAAATGACACGTCACCAGTCATCTTTCCATTCTCATTTTCATTCTCATTCTTATTCGTGCTGTCATTAAACCCAATGTCTTATCTTAATATTTCATCCAAACGTTCTGTAACTACCTAGTGTCGTCGTCAAAGGAAGTTTACCGAGTCCTCCATGTTCATTGCATTGGAATTGATGATTTCTTATTTACAATTGAGTCTAATAGAAAGATTCAATCGTATTCCGTTTGAAGACATTCAATACAAGAGATTTAACAGCAAAAAATGGATAAAAGTTCTTACTCTGATGATGAGGTACTCATGCAACTCGAAGTGCTCGTAAAATTGCAACTCAGAAAAGAGGATTCAAATCTGCGGTGTCTAATTTGGTAAGTGCAGATACCAAGACCACCTCCAAGATACCGGCTGTGATAAACTTTGGCTTTACAACTCTTTTTTATCTTTTTATTTTCAATGGCTGGTCATGCATTCAAGATAATTTACTTTCCAACAACTTAAAATTCATTTTGTATAATGTTTACTTCTCCGCAGAAAAATTATTTGATTTAATATTTACAAATATTATTTTTGATATGCCCTGACATGAAAATTAATCATATAAGGCAACATCAGAACATGTTTGGCTTAATATGGTCATTTGTAATTTTTCTATTAAATTTAATTTTGAAAATTTCCGACAGGTGGCGCATGATCGCTAAATTATCTCGCTAGTGGATAGTTAAATTTTAATGATTTATTTGACTCTCTTAAGGAGCTTAAATGACATTAATTTTTTATTTAATCAACTTCTAGAACAATTTACATTTTTGTTTAATTTTAATTCATTTATACATTACTAAAAAATTGAAAAATAATAACAAATTAATTTTTTTTTCTCATGCAAAGCCTGACATAGAAATATATGACCAAATCAACTCAAACCAGGTCATAAAAAATTTTTTCACGAATATTCGTTTCCTAAAACTCGCAATTTTCAGTAAAAATGATGAAAATTTATTGTAAATAGGTGACAAAAAAAATATAAAATTTTCTGAGGTGAGACACAGCGTTGACGATACTATCAAAGTCCCATGAGCCTTGATGGTTTTTCCCATCGTCTATAACCAGACCTTCAATGGATATAAACACAAGGTCTTAGGGGAGTATCCTCCGCCAACCGTAAGAATTTCCAATGGATATATATATAAATATAAATATAAATATAAATAATACCCGTTATGTTTCCACGCCTCATACATTTTCCCTCGTTTTCTTTAAAAAAAAAAAAAAAAAAAAAAAAAAAAAAAAAATGCGTACAGTGGAGTAACAGAATCAACCGGGGGTGTCACATAAAAATGATTAAAAAATAAGATTACCAATAGAATCCTCCCGCCGAGATTACGGATGCATATCAGCAAAGTAATAAAAGGAAAAGCCTTAATATATTTACTAATATTGGAGTGGTAATATGTTGAAAGGCGCAAATGAAAATGTCTGGTGTCTGGTAGTGTACCACCTACCATCGAGAGAAGCTGAACCATCAGAATCACCAGAAGGATGGCAAAAGGAATAAGAGGAAGAGGAAAAGGAGAGATCTTCGGAGAGGATCAAGTAGGATCAATATATAGTCGATATGTAATTGCCTGGAGTAATATAGAAAAGACTTCTTGCTCTTTCATGCGGTCTCGCACCTTCGGGCGTCGGATAAACCGGGCGGGAATTGAACCTCAAGATTCATCTCGCGTCTGCCTTCTGAGCCCGGGTTGGGCAACCCCGCACCTCACCCCTTTCCCCATTCATGTACACACTTACACACCCATACACTTACAACCTCCGAGAATGTAAAGAGAGTGTAGAGGAAGAGGACCAACCGGAGGATAGAAAAGAAGGGAAATACCCTGGGGAGCTCTCAGCAGATTTATGCCACCCCTGGCCCTGGCTGGCAACCCTCTTTCCATATATATATATATATATATATATATTGAACCATTTTCTTCCTTCTTCTTTCTCTCCGGAGTCTTCTCCTTTGCGCTTTACGGGAATCTCTATAGCACCCTCACTCTCAATTCTGCACTTCTACTGCCACCACCCCGCAATCCGTTGGTATACTCTCTGCTATATAGTGAACTACCACCGGAGGGATCTCACCAGGATATTATACGATATGCTCCGAAAGGTGATAGATGGCTATAATGTTCCGCTAAGATGTCGACGAACTGACGCTGCCCCCCTTCCAACGCTGGATTATTTTACTTTACATTTTTTTTTTCATGTTTTTATTTTTTTTTTGTTTTTCTTATCAGAGTCGATTTTTTTGGAGTGACATACTCCGTGCAGGGATTGTGTATGGTAAATATTGTGTTGTTGTTGTTGTTGGTGAACTGTCATGGCATTTTGAAATGCATGGAAAATTTTTCGTGGGAATTATAGAAAGGGTTTGGAAAATTTTTTATTTAATTTAAATTAATTTTCATTTATATGGAGCAAAAGTTTGGAATAATGAAAAAAACATTCGGACTATCTATTGAGTAATGAAGTAAAAGCGTATTGTTTTGATCTTTTCCTTCTCATTAAGGTAATTAAACCTGACATTATCAATTACTATCAAAATCATTAACATAAAATTAAAAGAACCTGGTTCGAATTTCGAACAACAAGGACAGAGTTGACTGTGTTTGATGGCTGATTGTTGGAGCAAGTTTTTGTTTAGTGTTTGCCGTAACTTTGATATGCTGTCGAAACAGTGTGCATAACTTTGTTTTCACCGAATATTATTAATTATTAACACGGAAAATAAACAAACGTACATAAGGTAAAAAAAAAATGTATGTTTTACATGGAAAAAAGCGATTGACAAATGTCAAACTACGGAAAAAAAGGATATCAATAAAATATTTAATTAAACTGGCGATGAATATTCCGCTCGGCACATTGCTTCAGGTGAAATCAGCTCCAGAATGCCAAATAAAATAAAATAAATAAAATCAAAACAAGATCGTTTGTAAATTGGATCTCCCTTGTAATTTCGCGTGAGTCTTTTCCAAGTCAGAATCAGAGATCGAATTCTGGGGATTAAGAATCTGTACATATAGCAGCCAACATAAATACATAAGACAGACGAGGAAAAAAGTATTACCTCAATTGTGGTGATTCCGGGTCCTCGTTTCTTCCCAGATTCAGCATAATTGCTTTCTGCACATTTATAATGGGACGCTCCCTCGTTCACTCAGCGCTCCGGTGTGGTGGATCTTCACGGATGAGCCACAATAGATTTGGCGTTGTACATGACTTGAGCTATCACTGCTAAAATGTACGTTATGTATTCTTCTACTTCTACTTTCACTGCTGCTACTGCTTGACGAAGAAAGAAGAAAGAAAATAATTTAGTCAGAAGGCAACTTGGAGCCGGTAAAAACGAGCCAGAGATTTAAAAAGAAAAGGAAAAGAGATAACTGAAATCTTGTTGATCCAGCTCCGACAAACCAAGCGGGCATTAATACAATTAGTGCTGCAGCTTTGCTAAGTGCTATATTGTGAGATAACTATAACTATATCTCGCTATTTCTGTCTCTCTTTTCGTTCTCACGCAATTAAGATCTTAGCTGAGCTAGGAGTAGAACCGAAGTCTTGGACCATGCCCAAATTTTCATGGAGATGGAGCACTTGCTTGGAGTTCTCGGATCCCCAGTGCGAATTAACCGAGGATACCAACAACTAAGCCACCGGAAACACTCATTCGTCACCTACAAACTCGCTAAATTATTTCAATTGTTCCTCCATTACTCCCGTAACAGCCTTGCAACCCCAGTTCCTTTGTCATGCAATACATCATTCCATTTTTAAACTCTATATTTCGTCATATATTTGTTTTAGATTTTAGATATCTATCAAAAATATTCTTACATGTCTATAAACGATTTAATATCTTTATAAAAGGCCAGATATTAAATAATATGTTTATATATGACCAAATATGGTCTGAAACGTCCATATAAAATTTTTTGAAGGTCTGGTATGCCCATTTCAGCCATATACAGACATGTTAGGCCATATTAGATCATATCACTGGCTTCATATGGCTAGGTATGACTTGACATGCTCATATATAGTCCGATATAGTCATATAAAATTTTTTGAAAAAGTTTAGTGTTGAAATTTTCCGACAGGTGGCGCATGATAGATAAATATTCTCGCTAGCAGAGAGTTAAGTTTTAAAATATTTTTTTATTCTTGTTCATATGCTGATTTGTTAATTAATGACCTAATTAGGTTATATGTGAAAATGATTTAACAAAACCTTAAGTAAAACCATCAATGCTAAAGTCAATCTATTAAGAACTAAATAATTCAATCGATAATCTTCTTTATCAAAATTTATAACTCCATCTCTAAAACTTATAAAATAATGTCGTACCGGCTATTAACTTGTAAATCCTTATTAAGAATTCTCAATAATTTTTAATTTCCGTCCACTCTCTTTGTCCCTGTTTAATTCAAAAACTATCTCGGCAAGCTTCATAATAATAATTAATAATCCTTCCATTTATAATAACGTCACCACTCTACTTTGTTTAATAATTAACTCTAATAGCATTCTTCATTATTCATGTACATATTCCATCGATACGGGTCATGAATTATCAACTTTTCTCTATCCAGTAATAACCCTTCATCTATTAAATAAAAATAAAAAAAAAAAAAACAGAAGTTAATTGGCATTAAGATGTTGAATAAACAGAAGCAAAACAATTACCAGAGATTATTTTTTTAGAGATAAAGTTTAAGATTAAAGGACTGGGGGATGAAAGATCGGATGAAAAAGAAACTTTTGACAATGACAATATATAACAGGCTTTGTTGTGACGAGTCGAAGAGGAATCAGAATTAAACTTTTGGTTTGACAAAGCATTAGGGCGTCGACTTGATCAGAACTCCCTCCCATTGATTTTTCTTTAGTTTGGTTTCTTATTTTTACTCTCAAGAATCTTTCCTTTTGAAGCAAGCGTCTTACGATACTCAGTCCTCGGTCTGCCCAAACGATAAACGTCTTTGTTACCGGCTTTCATTGAGTTACCTAGATTTGTTTGCTTAATATCTGAGGAGAACTTTTTTAATTCCTGTCGACGCTAATACTCCAGTAATTAATATTGATATATTTTATTTCTTTTGTCGTCTCAGAGTTTTTCTCCTTTTCTCCAATTTTTCTACTAATTTTTTCACTAATTACAATCACAACTACACCGAAAAGTAAATAATAATAAAATACCTTCTTAAATATTTAAATCTTTTTTTTTTTTATTTAATTTTGGCTAAAGGGTTCATCATTTTTTTGTATTTTTAATATTTTAGCCAGAATATGCAATTAGAAACATTTTAAATTCCCTGATAAGTTTTACAACTTTATTTTTACACTTTAAATTTAAATTCTAGAAAAAGGAAGAGATAGAGCAAAATTGATAAGATTTTTTTTTATAGGAAATTAAATTTGCTATAAAAAAGTATTTTTTCGTATCTCTAATACTTAACCCAGAATTTTAAATTGAAAGATAAACATTTAAAATTTAAACAAACTATTAATGATTATAATAAAAAAAAAGTAAAAAATGATAATTGTTAATGATAAAATGAATTTTAAGGTACATTGTTAGCTGTAGTAACTTGAACGTGACTGTTATTAAGGACTTACACGTCTGGTGGAACGTCATTAGTCAAGAATGAGTAGAGGTAGAGTAAAGGTACGAGCTGTGTACCATACTATTGCCCAAGTACGAGTACGAGACTGAGAAGATCAATTTTAAGTTTAACAAATGAGCTTTCTCTTTCTCTTCTGACACTTGCACGACCTCTGCTCGATCTCACTCATACGGCCCTGGTGGCTCGTCTTTTCCTTTTCTCTTTTGCGTTACCGAGCTTCGTTCACTCATTCTCTTTCGTGTTTCATCCTGACGATGCGGTCTAGGAGTAATGGTACCCATAAGTCAGACATCAACCCCGTCCTATCCTTTCCCAGGTGGGCTAAAGCTCCAGACCTGCCTCAGAAAAATCTTTTATAATAAATATCAACTCCCTTACTCATAATTACATTTACATACACTCCATTCAAAAATTTACCCTTCAAAATAAAATATATTAAAAATTTTCACAGAAAATAAATAATTCTCTATTTTACAAAATTTAGAAATTAAAAAAAAAAATTTTTTTTTTTAAAAAAAATTAAATTTTTCTTAATTTTTAAACGTTTAATTGTTCATATTTTCTTTAAATTAAATTTTCTACAATTTATTTCTTTGAAATTTTTTATAAGACGAGTTATTCTCTAAATATTGTCAAAAATGTCCAAAAAAATAAATTTGAGATTTAATTTAATTAAAATAATATTTAAAAGTAATTATAAAAAAATTAGTCGTCATTAACAACAAAGGTCTTCCTGAATTCTGATGTCCAACGTCCCTAGTAGTAATCCCAGCTAGTTTTGTACTTGTACAGGATAACCAGCCGTGGTTATCCCAACTGTATATCTATATTCAAGTATTCCCTGGAAGGCCCTCCGAGAAATTTATGTCTATTCATATATATACAAGCTCATTCTTCTTGAAAAGCTTGTTCACCTCTATATCTGTGTATATTCTCAGTCGGTAGTCAGCAGTCGGTATTTATCCCCATGTCCCCGATTATCCCAAACCAACCAAAGTGTTTCGCGCACATGCATTTTCATAAGATCGACCCATTCGGGTAATAGTAATTGTTATTACTATTTATTATCCGCAAACCTTACTGCTCACTGGTAACTGCGGGACTGCGGCAAAAGTTTATAAATTTTCGTTTAATTACTGATAAATAATAGGATTTTAACTCTGACAGCTCTGATTGTTATTTATTTCCACAATAGTGTATGGCTCTGCTGAAATAATGTTATCAAAGTCATAAATTTTGTCGTTAATTTTTGGGAAGAAATTTTAGATTCAAGATTAGAATTTACAAATTAGAAAAAAATTAATTTCATTCAATAAAAATATTTTTACTTATTAATGATTAATAATGATAATTTTTAAGCGAATCCAAGAGTTGTAATTTTCTTTAATTAAGAGATGTAAATCTTTTTAATTAATACTAAACTTCTGAATAAAAATATGTAGTTGACAAGTTTTTTTTTTTTTTTTTCCGTGCACAATAACTTTTATTGCGTGTAAAACACATTCGTGTTTGTTAAACTGTAAAAAAAGATTGATAAAAGGCCATTGTTCTAACGATCTCGGGTCGGGAGCAATTTTAAAAATAGAAAAGTGATTAATTACTGGTAGCGATCTGGGGGTTGTGGGCTGATAAACAGTAACAGTTATAAAAGTAACTATCAATCAGGATTTACATGTCAAATGGTTAATATAAAATGAATGATAAAAAATATGGTATTGGGATCAATGGAGTTCCGCGAAAAAGGACGCGATAAATTTGGAAGGGTAGTAGAGAACAGTAGGTTATCTGGTTTTTATTTACTGTGATGCTTTGATGGTTTATCATCGTTCGGATCGATTAGCGACTCGTCAGTCGTATTTTTAAAAAACTTTTAATTACTATTGTTTGTGTGTTCTGACGAGTGAATTTAAATGATTGATGTTGAGTTTCGCAGTACTGGAAAACTTAAATATCAAGAGGAAGAGTAAGAGTTTAAATTGAGAAATCGCGCTGGTAGTTTTATACCCAGATGTACAAGTGATACATTAAGTTTGAATATCAAGCGCTGTTGACAAACGAACAAGAGGGTAGGATAGGGACTAACTTTTGTTGTAGGTTTCCGCTTCGAGCGCAATGTTAAGTACATCATTAACTTTTGAAACTTTTTATTTTAATTAGAAATTTTGAACAATTTTCCTGAGAACAAATTTTATGATATATCGTAATAAGTCCTTATGTATACGGGAAAAATTATTTTTTTAAATATCATTATCGTAATTATTGTGTAAGTGAAAAAAATATTTTCCCTTGATATTTTTAAAGATATATTTTTATAAATTTAAAAATTATTTTTTTTTAATGAAATAAAATTTTTTTTCTGGCTAGATATGATCTCACATGTCTATGCATGATTTTTTTACCAAAGTTACTTTTGAAATTTTCCGACAGGTGGCGTATTATCGCTAAATTCTCTCCTTATTAGAGAGTTAAGTTAAAAAATAAAAATTATTGTAGTGACTCTTTCTTGAAGCTTATTTGAAGTTGGTTCCCAGCTTGAGCAAATACTGAACCTATTTTGAATTAATCTATGTACAAATAAAAAAAAACAAATTATCATAAATTAATTTTTTTATTTTTATAAACGTCTAACTCGAAAAATTTTTCCGGTTGGTAAAATTTCTAACTAGAGTTTACGTTAACGTCAATAATAAAAAAAATAATAATAATAGTGTACGTAAAGAAAATGAGTAAAAGGCTGAAATGAGGATTGGTAAATTGGTAGATGGCGTGCAGTTACGGAATAAAAGTGCGAGAATAGTCCTTCCAATAGGATTAACCCTCGTCCGTTAAATCCTTTTATTGGGGCTGGAAATCCTGTGACAGAGTATGGAGTGAGAGTGACTAGAGTGACGAGAGGGACGAGAGTGACTACTAGAAGCTTTCACGAGCGCTCGAGGATCTACGATCGGAATGTCAAAGCGAATAAAACTCCGACTGCTTTACTAAAGACCATATTTAATTATTTCGTCTTGCAAAGTAGAGAGATGGGATAATTAAAGCTTTAAAACAAAAAAAAAAACTATAAATTTGCCAACCCAACAAAACAGAAACGATTAAACTTGATTAATACAGATAAACATATATAAAGGAGTTAATCTATAACGATGGTTAATCTCAAAGGATATCAGATACAAAACGGCATTATTACGATTGTAATTTGATGCTCAAGAGATTCTCAAAGGGTTGACTTGTCGCTCTTGATAGAAGGATAGGAGGATCCAAGTGGCATTAATTTATCTCTCGGTTTAGAAGAGTACCTACCAGAAGTGTAAGATACCTGATGGGGGTTGAAGGATGTGACCTTGTTAACGTCGCTGATGAGAACCCATTAATCTCCGAGACTGGCTTTGAATAAATTAAACCCTTTAGTTTACGCATTAACAATCATTACACGCCTTTATTTACACAATAATTCTTTTGGTCCGAAAGCTGTTCTGCATTTAAATTCAAAATTTTAAAAACAATAATCGATGATGTGGGTGTTGATACAGTCTCTCTTGAAAATAGACATTTATCTATTTGAAATGTATATAGTAGACGGAAATCAATTTCCGTGGAGCGTATAACGGTGATCCTCTCTCTGTCCTGTCTACAAACCGTCGAATTCGGTCCTCTCGGCTTGTTGACACGCTCAACTGGCGTATAATTAAACTAGCCCCTCCATATGTTTGCACGTGTACCTTCCAACCCGATACCCTTCGTCCCTCCCTTCCCAAAGTCAAGTCGTCAAGTGATCTGCCTACCACTCGCTAAAAATAACAACTAAACAAATAAACGACCCCTTTTTTCATTTAATTCTGTTAAACGTCACTCTAATTTAAATAATCCAATTTTATTTTATTTCTCGTTATTAATCCGTGAAAAAATTTTCTGATATGCTTATATATGGCCGGATATGGTCTTATATATCCCACATATGATTTAAAATTGCTATCTACGCCTACATATAATTTTTTGCTAAAAAATAGTGTTAAAAATCACCAACAGGTGGCGTATGGTTACTAAATTATCTCACTCTTACAGAGTTAATTTTCAGAAGTTAAGTTTTAAAATAAAAATAATTTTTTCACGTCCTTTAATAAATTATTTGTTGTTATTTTTTATTTTAATCAATTTAATAAAATATGAAAATTAAAATTCATATTTTTAGAAAGACCAAAAAAAAATTATTTTATACCCATGTCAGAAATTTTTTCGATAAAAAATGATAAAACGTTAGTATAATAATTATTCTATTGGAGAGAATTACCATGACAATGCCCGTAAATTTATATCCGTTTGTGCAAGATCAATCGCTTCCGAACGTTTGAACAATTGGACAACTTTAAACTCTCTTGCTCATACACGATCGTGTTCGAGGGATGAGGGGCCAGGGGTTAGAGGTTCATTCTACCACTAGTCTCAACTACCTTATACTATTCAGTGTCTTTACTTACATATCTACTGCGAAATGATCGCGATAGCAAAGTCCAAGTCTTCAAGTCCCGGCACGAACCAACTTACAAATCCAATTTTCTCCCGAAGGATCTCCGGGACGGCGTACAGTTTACTTTATCGACTATATGTGTAGATATAGATATAAATACAGACGCATTATACCGCTAAGAGCCACGATAATATCTACATCCCGGTTATTTATCATCAAGGTAATTTTGTCTACGTGTGTTATGTTATATTATGTTTGTATTCAGACTAAAAGTCCATTTATCTTCCGTTCTCGTAAACATTTCAGTGATTCTCATGAAATTTTGTACAAACTTCTGTTGATAAATATTTATCAGCTATTTTTAATTATTGTTCTGGTGCAGTAACTTGGTAATTATATCATAATGGTAACATCGAAGCCATATAAGTTAAAACACACCGCGAAAGTGGGTAGGCTCTCAATAACTGATAAAAGTGAGCCTCGTATTCGCGGTTAATTTTGAAGCCACAAAATTTCAATAACCGAGCAGAAAATTCATAGCAAACTTTGAAAATAGCTTCCGTGGTTTGTTCGTACATCTATACCAGCATTAATATCAAATAACTTTCACTTCGGGTGCTTCCAAATAGATAACTTACTTCCAAGTCATATCATAAATTTCTCAATTCAAAAACTCTTTTAGTGCAGAAAAAATTTTTTTTCATATTTTATTTATATTTTGAAGTATATATAATTTTATTATAAATTTATCCTTGCAATGTTTCAATTTTTTTACAGGAATTAATAAATAAAATTTTGCCTAATTCAAAAATTTTTGACTTGATTAAAAATTATTAAATTCTTCAAAATTATTTTTTTGGTTCAAAAATTTCTCTTATAAATCAAGTTAATTTTTTTTTTCACTGTAGTAAATTTTTGTTATGTGTAAAATTACCCTTTCTGATATTGATGCAAAAAAATCTATATTAAAAAAATTCCACACAATTTTTTATTATTTTTGAAATAAATTTAATTTCATTGTTATAAATCACATTAATTTAAAATTATTAAATTTCATAACAAAATTAATTTTTCTGCACAAATTGTTACACTTTACCCAAATCAACCAAAATAACATCTCGGATTTAATGGATGCAAATTTCGCTGATAGTCATAACAGAACTCTAGAACTAGAAACATCCCTGACGAATCCGAGCCCATAATAATTCCGTAATTGAATATCGAACATAAATATCAACCATTAAATATTGAATTAATTCGATAGATAATAACCAGATAGATAATATATAATATAACGCAATAAAATCAAATATAATTACAAACGAAACGTTGGGACGTACCGTAATGAAGTTAAGTAAACGCAACAGAAGCCTTTGTTGGGATTTCAATTAGCGTTCGCTGACGCGTACAAAACAATCGACAGCTGGGTTGATCAATGGGGTTGGTTGGTTTTGTTGTTCGAGCACACACTGCACTCTCTTCCTCTCTCTCTCTCTTCGCTCTGCAGTGTGGGACAGCGAAGCAACAAACAAAATAATTGAAAAAGATAAAAAAGCGAATTACCCAGTCGGTGGCTGGCCCAAGTCTTGGACTTTATGCAAATTCGTCGGACAAAATTCAATATATATCCACTTGACCAAGCAGACGAATCAGGTGAATGTTCTTCGCGTGATTCGAATAAAAGTTCCGGTGGCAGTTCACCAGACCGTGGAAATTCACGACCTTTTTTTATTTTATTATTTCAGTCTTTTTTCGAACATTTTTTTCCATTCTGCCTCCTAGTACATTTGAGAGTACAAACGATCGAGTTTCGTTCAATTGGATTTAATTTGCCTTTCACGCCACGTTTGAAAGTAAATCGACAGTGAGTTAGAAGTAGTTGTGTTGTGTAGTGTTGCTGTAGTTGTACCCCGTTACTGCTCCTGTTCGGTAATAGTAGTAGAAAAGTGGAAGGACTTTTGCATTCCCAATGGAAATTACTACTCTGATGTGCTTTTACAGTTTTCCCATCACTCCTTGGTCCGAGGTAATGTAACCCTTTTGAGAAAATAAAAAATCTCCAGTGCAACTACAAATAGTTTTTTTTTTTTTTTTTTTTTTTTTTTTTTTTTTTTTTTTAATCACATTAATTAGACATTTCTAATTTTTAATTAACTTTTTTTGCCGTGGAAAATTAGTAGTACGGGTAAATTTAATTTAAAACTTTAATTTGGTCCTTGTATTTATATTTATAAATTATTTAAAAGAGTAAACAGCCGAGGTATTACTGTAGGTATATAAGGGGGAAAATAATAATTTTTTTCACCAACTATTCAAGCTTTTTCCAATACGGTTTTCACGCTCGATTACACTACTGTATAGAGCAGATTTAATTTCGTTCTACTCGACGCTCTTCTCTCAGTACAGAAAGTAAATTCTTTCACATTCCCGGAATTTCGATTCTATAAAAATTTTTTTTTCTTCCCCCGAGTTTTTATTTTTTTTTTTTCTCTCGACGCTTTTTTCACTTACTTTCTTTTACTATCATCCTCGAGCGTCGATAAAATTACATTCTTTGAATAAACAAGTGAGCACTCGATACTCTATAAATTCCTGATTCTTATTTCAATACCAAAGCTTAAATCTCGAGATTACAAATTAAACATTTTATTACAAAATTTTCAAATACGTCCTGATCTAATCGTATGTGACCGCATTGAAATTAACATTTTACATTAAACAAAAATAGTTAGTAGTTGATAAAATAAAAATTCTTGTAGGAAATTCAATGCTCTACAAAAAAGGTATCTTACAATTTTTCGATAAATTTACTTTTTTAAAAGTTATTCGATGAGAAACTTTTATCTCAACATTAATAATTTTCCTGAAAATCTGACAATTTGGGATACGTCCAACTTTAACCTCAAATAACTTTTATAAAAGTGAAGTTATCGAAAAATCATAAGTGACCTTTTTTGTAGAGCGTTCAATTCTCTACAAGAAATTTACATCACACTTTCTGGTCAGTCGCTTGTAGGACAAGATAAAAAATTCCAAAGTTTCGAAATATTTCTTTTCATTTTATCTAAATCAAAGATTTAAATTTTTGTTCTTTTTTTTTTATTTATTGACAAAATTTTAGGAAAAAAAAAATTTTCATTAATTTTTCAGCACATCTTAAAGGTCATGCAGAACTACATTGTAAATTTTTTTATCGAGTTATTGTTATTAATTTAATTTAACTAAAAACAGTAGTAAATAAAAACGGTGATGATTGATAAAGTATTTTTTTTATTTTTTCCATTACTCGTAAATTTTTTCTTCTCCAGAGCGGTTGTCACCGGGGACTTTTCATCCGAATGTCTTAAAGTCAAGACAGGGAGGGGCCATTATTCTTTCTGAAGCGCGATATAGGCGTCGCGGGTAATAACATCCAAGAATTCTCTTTGGAGCGTGAGAAAAAGACTTTCGTTGAATTTTAACTTTTATTTTATTTTACTCTTGTCTTATTTCTTTATAACACAAACTCTGAAGCTCAAGAGATGAGAGCAATGCTTTTCTACCACTCTAGCATACACTACTCTGTACTCTGTACTCTGTACTCCATACTGCACACTCCATCCCATTTTACTTCTGCTTTCTGTAAAAATCCTATCACAATTGCTCTTTTACTTCTCCTATCTTCTATTTTTGTCCTTTACTTTATTATAATAAATCCACTTTATTTCGCTCATTCATCTCTCAGATCTCAGATCCATAAAAAACACTCAAAGTGATTTTATTCTATTATTTAATATTCCAACAAACAAACAAACAGACAAACAAAATAAATAACACACTCAGGCGTTTTAAATTCAAAATATAAAATAATATATTTTATAAAACGCCAGAAAAGTTTAACAAAACGATAAATTCCCCGGTCTATCACTAAAATAAACTCCATCAACTCGGTAGCTAAAGATTTTCCAACTTTTAGAGCTGGATCTGAGAAAACTCAAACCGAGGCACCACCAGCAATTCACTAAAAGGATAATCCCGGTGGATTGTGTGTGGTCAACGTTCATGTTCTATTTGCCGGCTGTACCAGAAAAAAAAAAAAAAAAAAAAAAAAAAAAAAAAA
>JZSA01001337.1:0-10011 GCA_000956155.1 Cotesia vestalis
CAAAAAAAAAAAAAAAAAAAAAAAAAAAAAAAAAACAAAGATAAAAAGTCATTTCAGCAGAGTGGAACCGAGTATTTGAGAGCCACCACAATGCTCGAACCAGAATTTATAAAATCAACATAAATTTTTAGTTGATTGGCAACCGCTCGAAATGAAGATAACCGAGCTGGTGCTGGTGGAGTTTGAATAGAGAGGTCACTGCTCCTGGAGTGCCGGGCAACAGGGCGCTGTATAATATCAGCTACCAGCAGTAGACATCAGAGTTCAAAGACAAATGGATCCCGGTGACTCGGCTACTCCGATAGGACCAGTTACCAAGTTAAATGTTTCGTGAACGGTAGTTGGAATTAGTTGCTTCCTCCTCGCTGCTAAACGAGTATCCGCGATAATATCACTCTGTGGTCATCCGATCTTCATGACTGGATTTAACTAACTTTATATTATATTTTATGTTATTTTATATTATCACTTTTGGTGAAAGAATTTTTTTAAGTGACCATGTATGGCTTGATATCAAAATATTACATCCAATGCTGGCCATATTAGAAAACTTCATGTCAATTTTTGAACACATATAGTCTTGTATTAAAATTTGATCTCTCTCAATGAACATGCATAGCCTAGTATCAAAACTTAATCTCTATTAATGAACACACATAGCCTAATGTCAAAACCTGATCTTTATTGGTGGATATATAGAGCCTTGTATCAAAATTTGATGTCAATTTTTGGATCTATATGATCTTATGTCAATATTTGATATCAATTATTAGATCTATGTGATCTAATGTCAATATTTGATGTCTATTCTAAAATATATATGCCTTGATATAAAAATTGGGCATTTATTGTTGGAAATATATGACCTAATATCAAAATTTGATGCTTATTGTTAGACATACATGGCATAATATGAAAATTTTCTGTTTATTTGTGAACATACAGGATCTTATATAAATACAGGCCGTATATGGCCATATCAGAAAATTTCTTCATGAGTATTTCATATAAAATACAGGAAATTAGTGGCCGTATAGATATGTTGGTAAGAAGACAGTGTGGACTATTATTTTTAATGACTAAGACTATTGAAAATAATTTTTCCTTGGGGATAAAAATAGTGGTGGTGGTTGGAGAAGAGAAGTGAGGATCGTTATGATTGTTTGCGAGGTAAGTATGAAAGAATACACAAGTGGTGAAGCTGGTGAGAAATAGTTTTGTTGATGAAAAAGAAAGGAAGAGAGATGCGGAAAAGGAAAATACCAACAATGATGGGAATAAAAACAAGTCCAAAAATGAAATTAAAAAAAGTGCGTCGGACAGATGAGAAAGCAAGAGGAAAAGATGGTATTTGTAGAGTCGTATTCCCGTATCGTTATTTTCCGTGCCAGAAAGTTTTATGTCCTCTATAATTTCTGGAGTGTCCTCTGTACACACACAAATTTTCCGAGGGTAAGAGAGGCTTCTGCTCTGAGGAGGGGGAAAACGAGTGTGTGGGGGGAAAGGGGTAGCTGAAAAAGAGAAACAGAGTGGGCAACTGCTCGTAAATCTTAAAGTCCACCACGATGTGTCTCTCAACCGTAAAAGAACGTCCGCTCATTCCAGCTTTTCACGATCTTCAATTGCCAAGCTTATTTATATTACTTTATGTTGATTTTATAAGCCATAAACTTGTCAAGATATGAATAAAATTTTTTACTATTTTTCCTTTTTAATACCTTTTTTTATTGCTCAAGGTAAATAAAAGTACCTCGAGTATAAAAACATATTGTCCATTTTGTAGGATATTGTTTTTTATTGTTTTGCTTGATGGGCTACGTGTCACTAGAATCTTTAATAGTGACTGACTATATCTTGGAAGATTATTTTCTTCAAAACTTTTAAGTTTTTAGAAACTCCTTGTCCAAATTCAACAAACCCGTAAGAAATTTTTTATATTTTGCCATATATGATCAGATCTAACCATATTAAGCCATAGAAAAAAATTATTTCAGAGGTACTTACACCAGATCCTTCCTTATCTTTTTTTTTCAAATGCCAATAGAGCGTGTAAAAATTTTTTTTTCACCATTTTGGCATCAAATCACAAAATTTCCAAGTTCTTAAAGCCAAAAAAACGTGTAATTTTGTACAAACGCCCTTTTAGCTTTAAAAAAAAATTTTTTAATTCAATTTCAAGCTTAGAATCTGTTTGCTAAGTGATTGGCAAGAATCAACTAACCAATCAAGCTCGAAATTTCTGACTATAAATAGATAATTAAAATCAAACTAGCAGATAAGCGATAATTGTTGATTAGCTCGAAGGATTTCAATGAAATTATCAACTGTAGTATCTCCATCCAGCCCGAAGTTGGTGTCTGCTGCAGTGAGGAAACTTTGGCAAGATCATTAGCAATATTCCCGTCTCCATGGTCTTTATTATTAAAATAGTCGATAATATAAGTTGTTGTTTAGCCAGAGGAGGATCCTTTCGATAATGACATGCCCATCTGGTATCGCTTATCTGCTATTTAATATCTGCCGTTTACCTCAACGACTATCTGCGACAAATACCGAAATACTTAATCGATTGAATATGTCCCATCAATTATCCAGGAGAAATTAAACTTCTAATAAAACACAGACTTTTTCATGCTAGCAATGTAGGATTTTAATAAAAAATAAAAATGATACGGGAGAAGTGGGTAAAGATGATTTATCATTATTCATAACGTTTGAAAGAGCAGACGAATCTTTTAGATTAATACCATGAAAACGTGAAAGAACGCTTTAATCAAAGACATATCTATTTTTTAATTAATTAATAACCAGTATATTTATACAATAATATCAAATCCTGATTATAAAATTAAATACATTTTTTTTTTTATAAATATTTTTGTTTACAAATATTAGAGATTACACGCAGCTATAATTATACACTGTTGAATATTTTCCTTATAGATAATAATTTTTCTGTGATCATGTCAGGATCATTTTATTTAATAAACAATTTTTCAATTATAAAAAACTAGTTATTGTTTAAAATCTTTAATATTTTATTACTAAATTATCAGCGACAGACAATTTTAAGTTATCTAGTAAATAAAAATCTTCAATTTCATACGTTCGTCGGATAAATCTCTGCACCTAGTAGTTATTAATTATATTGGATTTTGTTCTAATAAAAATTTTATTTATTTATGCATTACAATAATAATTAAATGCAAAGACGGTCTTCTGATGCAAAGAATAAAAACTTACAACTAACCGAAAAAAAATGACAAGTGTCATCAGTAATACGGCTGTTGTTTACTGACACGCCGTCTGGTGTTTAAATTTAAATTTATCCCAAGAAAATACGTTTGTTGGTTTAAAAATTAGATTATATTAAATTAAAAACATACTTTTGAATCGAGCATAAACAAATTTTAAATAAAAAAATTAAAAAATTAAAAAGAAAAATTCTTGAAGCAATATTGAATTTTTCCCTAAAAATATTTTTATTGAATTAAGTTAATTTCTTGTTCTATGTAATCTGCTCGAGGATGATAATTAAATAAATGAAAGAGTAAATGTTACCCTCAAGCTCTAGCATGTCAAAGAATAATTACGGTAAAGTTTGCTTTGTTTATCTCTTTCTCTATCTCTCTTCGCGCAATATTTTTCCAAAATATTCTTCGTTTTGATGGGACGTTAAATTTGCATAAAACAGAACAAAGGACGGATGACGGGCAGTGAATAGCGGATGATTATTAAAATTTCAATAAACCTTTATCTATATTTTTTTATTTTTTACATCAGCAGGCCAAATTGTGAATGAAAATACTGTCAATTTTAAGGCACGATAAAGCACGAATGGTAGTTAAAGTGGATCGAGCTCGTTAAAATTTTTGATAATTAAAATGATAATAAATCATAAATTATAAATTTAAATTTAATGCTCGTAGTTTTAAAATAAAATAATAGCTGATAAATAATTTAATGATTTTTTTTATGAAGTTTCTATTTGAATAATCATAAATATCCAGCGTATTTATAGGAATATTAATAACGTACGGAAATATTTTATGTGTAAAATTTAATTACAAAAGTTTAATTCCCTCGGGGCTTAAATTTTCATTATTGCAATTTAATTTATAATACATTATAAATGAGATGTTTTGTTAAATATATTACCAACTGAAAATTTTCTCATGGGTTGATAATGTAAATGACAAATATACAGGACGTACAATTAATAATTTTTAATTAAATTTTTAAATTGCTTATTAATATATTCATTTATTATCGGGGGCAGTACACTAACAAAAGTTACATTCACAGTCGCCTAGGCTTGAGGGAAGTTGCCTTAGGCTTTGTAAGCATCACAAGAATGTGTAATATCGTTTCATTTTCAATGGATATTGTATTTCGTACATTATGTACAAGAGGCTGCTTTGCAAATGAATTAATATAAACATATTAAGTTCTCTTTCGCATAAAAATGATGTTAAATAATGAAAATAATTAATTTAAAAATGTTAATGTAAATCCTGATTTTGGTCACAATGCATTTTGAATTAATCATGTATAAAATATTTTTTTTCTGTTGATAATAATCTGAAAATCTTCTTATCAGCAAAAATAAGCAGCTTATTATTTTTTAAAATTACCTCATTAAATAAATGTTAATTATAAATAAAATAATTCAGACCTAAACGAAGTTCCTGCTATAAAATAATCATAAATTATTCTTATTCCTTGTTTTAATTTTCTAAGCTATTAAAGAATAAAGTACATTTAAAATTAAGTATTCAAAAAACTTTTAACAATTTAAGAAACTTTTCTTCAATTTAAATTCAAAATTTCGGATTGTAAATTTTTATTTAAACTTAATATGACTTACTAATTAAAATTAAAACGAAATAATCTACGGCAGTATTCGACAAATGTCATACATTCTCATTACAATGTCAACTTAAATAATTATACATTATATATTATATTTACAAACTCATTTTACATTTACATGATCAAGAAGCCTTTCTGTACAGTCGTTCTTAGGCATAAAAAAATCTTTGGCAGTAAATGTACAGTCGTATAGATCGATGCCTTTTTATTTATCATTTTTCCAACTACCCTGATTAATCCTTCATCATTGGACTCATTCATAATATAATACAATTTAATTAAACATTTTTTACTGAGAGCGACAATATTTTTTTTTAAATAACAGCGTTGTTGATATTTTTTTTTATTAAAAAAAAAAAAAAAAAAATTTTTTTTTAAAAAAAAAAAAAAAAAAAAAAAAAAAAAAATTGAAACCACAAAAATGTAGGATAAAAATACGAGAGAAAAGTAGTTGGCTGTCATCCCTCGTAAACATTTACCTCGGATGCCTTTAAACAGTTTTCTTGTGCCCCAAGGATTGCTGTCTCGTTCGTTGTCTATCATATTTTTGGATGTGGTCCAAATTTTGTGGTCCGAGCAGTATCCACCACCATTTTATCATTTTATTCTTTCCATTTTACGTCCCGTTTTACTCAGAGTATCCACGAGCGTAGTATGGCAGTAACAGGAGCAATACCACTACCACTGGAAGCAAAAAATTGCATATCTTCCACACCCGTGGATACCAGAGTGAACTGGCGCCGACACTTTTCCCTTTTCCACCCCCATTTTCATCCTTTCACCCTTTTCCTCATTTATACCAGCCCCTCCCCCTGGACCCTCTTCCTCATTTCATCATCTTTCGCTTCTCTTTCTCTCTCTTTTACCTTTTTTTAAAAACCACTAATATTACAGCCAACCTCCCACCCGAATCATCAACCGATTTTTCATACTCTCTCTCCTTCCGAGAGCTCGCCACTAAGGTATTAAATTTAACATGGAATATTCTTCATTTATGAAAAATTTACCACAATGCTTTCTTTCTCTCTGGTCATTTTTTTTATCCTCTTTTGTTTAATATCTGGAAAAACAAAAAAATTTTAATTACCAGCAATTTCATGCATTAACATTATTTTTTAAAAATATTATTATTAAAATAAAATAATCATAAGCTATGATCATCTAAATAAATGTAAATCGACAATAGAAGACATCAAAGCAAAGCGAAGTAACATTTCACAAGCGATAAACTCTCTCCATACATAAATTGGTATAAACGCGTGTTAAACGGAGCATCGTGGATCCTCTTGCATAATCTTTCGTATGTGTACCGCGTGTAATAATTCTTCGAGTAATATATACAGTACTCGAGTCAGTAAGAGTAAAAAGGAATAAGAAAAAAAAAATTAAAGTGAGCTGAGGAAATGAAATTGGTTGAGAAAGGACCTCTCTTATATGTCCAGAAGGGATAAGTTTAAAAATAGGAGAGGATAATGTAGTGTGTATTATAAAAAATAAAAAATATAAAATAAGAATAAGGGAAAGTGGGAAACTGTGACGAAAGGGGAGAATGGCTTTGTCATGCTAATTTAAAATGTACCTTTTCTTACGGTTTTTGTTAAAGTTTGCAATCAATTCAGCCGAGGCGTATATTCAATGCTTGGTGCCGTCAGTCCGGATTCATTTGACACCCTTCATTCCTACAGCAACACTTTTCAAATGCCTTTTGTCACGCCGTGGTTTCCCGAAAAGGTAATGTATATCATTTTATTATTATTGTTATTATTATTATTATTATTATTATTATTATTATTACACTGTAAAAAATTGGGAGTAAATATGGATTTTAATTAAAAAAATATTCAATTGCCAAAATAATTTTTATATTACAATTTTTAGATTTTCTTAACGAAAAAAATTTATAAAAAAAATACAATTTGTAAAAGTTAGAAAAAAAGATTGAAGCAATTTTTTTAAAATATTGTAAAACTTCTAAATACGCATTAATAAAATAAATAAAAATCCTTTTAGAAGTGAATTTCAGTACAGAGCAATTGTATCAATCAAAAATCATCCAGTCCGTCAATTTTTGATAATATATTGTTATTATTATTGTTATTTGTGTAAACAAATAAATTAAAACCACTTAACCAATTTTATCGTGTAAAAAGTAAGGGCATGGATATGGATATGGTTATTGTGAGGAAATATTATCACGGACAGAGATAAATTTAGCAAGCATAGAGCGGAGAGGTCGCGTACAGTAAAGAGTGTTAGCCCATGGGGCTACAAGAACGGGCGCACTGGTGTAAAGGGGGGCACCGGGCATTTCATTCGAAAATGTAAATTGGAAAACGCGTCATGACTCCATATACACCGAGCTCGATCGATCGAGCAATGTACCGGACGATGCACTCACTGGGACATATACTGAATAAATTAAATTATATTCCGTTTATATTCTTTATCGTGATTTAACTTCAAATAAAATAAAAAAAAATAAAAATAATGAAATAGCAACGGTGTGACCGGACGACAAAAACTACCACCATTAAAACTCGCTAAGCTCTTTCAAATACTTTATTTTTATTTATATTTTTTTACAAAGCCTCAACAATTATTTCGTAAAGCCTTATATATTTAATTGCCGGCGTAATTATCAATTATTAATGGGCTTGCTTACACACGATAAAAAATAATGAGGCTTACATGTCTGATAATTTAATCTTACGTTACTTTTTTCCTTCGAACAATTACATGTTATATATATCATATTTGTGACGTAGTCGACAATAAATAATAAAAATTTAGAGTTATCTTGACAAGACATAAATATTCCATTAAAAAAATGAAAAAATAAAAAAAATATTTCTGACCTTCAGTATCACGCAACTTTATTAACTTTTAGCTCTAATAATAATAAAAAAAAATGCATCAAACGGGAAATATTTAAAGAATGAGGTTAAAATTTAAAAAAAAAAAAAAAAAATACGCAATCTCGACGGCAAATGAAGAGCGTAAGAAAAATTCACGTTAAATAAAAAAGATGAAATGGAATTTGTGATTGCAGGTCCTGACACCGTCTTCGGGTTTCCTTGACTTTGCCATAAGCATGCGCCCGGATTACCATCGCGCCATCATCGACACGGTGCGACACTACGGATGGCGGAAAATCATCTACCTCTACGACTCCCATGACGGTGAGTCCCAATCCTCCTATGCATTTCTCATTTTACAGGTTACATTATATTCTTCTTTTTCTTTATCGTGGTCTTTCTTAGTTTTGGTCTACTTGATACTTTTTCATGTCTTTTTTTATCAACTTCAACATCTTATAGGTCATATTTTTCGATACCAAACTATGAAGTCAATTTATTTTTTATTTATGATAGAGACAGTTTTTAGAGAGTAATAAATAGATTTTTAAAAATTTTTTTTCTTCGAAAAATTTATTGAGAAATTTTTTTAAATATTTTATTAAAAAATTATATCAAGAAATAAAAAAACAAAAACATTTTAATAATATTTTTTAACTTATTAAAAAACTAGTAACCTTTCAGTCACCATCTGACTGCCTAGACTTGTGAACTTTAAATAAATAAAATTTTTTTTAAATTAATAAAATAAATAAAATTTCTTAAGTATTGACGTTTTTAAAGATTTAAGCTCATCCTGATGTTACACTCATCAAGAGCTTTCATTTGAGTACCCACATGCATTTTTATATATTTTTCATATATACATATATATATAAATATATAAAATATATGAAAAATTGATGTGGGTACTCAAATGAAAGGTCTTTATGAGTATAATTTCGGGATGAGCTTATATCTTTAAAAATGTTAACAGTTCACAAGATACAATTTCATTTATATGAAAAAATCATTCAGAATTAAATTCAAAAAATCAATCTCAAGTAATAATTAATTCAAAAAAAATACTATTTGAAATATTATTTTGTTTAAAAGTTGATAAGACTCTGAAGTTAATATAACGCCGGAGCAATGAAAAGCATTTAATTACAAATGCAAATGCAAATATACTTCAGGGATTTTCATTTTCCCTATACACTGTACACTATAACGTGAAATAGCTCTCGTCCTCCTATCTCTGCACTTTGGGACTAAACTGTAAACTCCACGCGACAATCTCGCATCCTCTCTCTCTTGAACTCGACGCTCACTTTTCCCGCTCTTTGCCGATAAATGTTGACTAGAGTTCAGCCAAAGGGAATAACAACTAAGAGCCGGAATTTGCATAATCTATTCTAAATACTTTGACCATAAAAATGACTAATTATCTTTTTCTACATTTGTCAATTTACCAGTGTAACTATTAAATTTGACCTCTTGACGTAACTTTGCGCCAATTTCATAACATGTATGTAATTATGGAATTATCTAATTATCAACTGAGGTTCGCTGGTTTTGAGAGACCTTGATAGAGCTTAGAATACTTCCTTTTTGAGCCGTTACGATGACAAGTTTCAGTATGATCAAAAATGGTTGATTTGCTTTTGAAATAATCTCTATGAAAAAATTGATATAAAAAATAAATAAATAAGCTTCAACTATAATTAATAAAAATAATTTTTTTTTTTTCATGAAAATTTAATAAAAATCTACAAAAGTGTTTTTATATTTTGAATATAATTTAATTTATTACAATTAAAGCCAAAACGTTAAACAAACCATACGACCAAAATTTAACTACTCAAAATTTTTTTTTCTATAATTTTATAAATGTTTAAATAATTAAATTTTCAATATTAATATTCTTTAATTTTCAATTTCCATCATTAAAAATAAATATGTCTGGCAAAATATCTTTAATCTATTAACTATTCATGAATTAATACCTAAGATTAAAATTATTATAATAAATAATAAGACTTATTACTCAATATAATTAAACATTATAATATTGTCAAGTTATAAACGTATAAATCAAATTTTTTTTCATAAACATTTTATTTTTTATTTTTCGAAATAGCGCTGGCAAATGATAAAATCGATTACACAATTTCCATTTGATTGGCAGGTTCTTTAAACCAGATCACTTTAAATCGATAGCGTCCCACGTAATCCGACATTAATTTTTATCTCGCGAAATGAAGTTACTGATAACAAAAAAAAAAAAAAAAAAAATTGGTAATTA
>JZSA01001338.1:0-23247 GCA_000956155.1 Cotesia vestalis
CTCTTGTACATAATGTACGAAATACAATATCCATTGAAAATGAAACGATATTACACATTCTTGTGATGCTTACAAAGCCTAAGGCAACTTCCCTCAAGCCTAGGCGACTGTGAATGTAACTTTTGTTAGTGTACTGCCCCCGATAATAAATGAATATATTAATAAGCAATTTAAAAATTTAATTAAAAATTATTAATTGTACGTCCTGTATATTTGTCATTTACATTATCAACCCATGAGAAAATTTTCAGTTGGTAATATATTTAACAAAACATCTCATTTATAATGTATTATAAATTAAATTGCAATAATGAAAATTTAAGCCCCGAGGGAATTAAACTTTTGTAATTAAATTTTACACATAAAATATTTCCGTACGTTATTAATATTCCTATAAATACGCTGGATATTTATGATTATTCAAATAGAAACTTCATAAAAAAAATCATTAAATTATTTATCAGCTATTATTTTATTTTAAAACTACGAGCATTAAATTTAAATTTATAATTTATGATTTATTATCATTTTAATTATCAAAAATTTTAACGAGCTCGATCCACTTTAACTACCATTCGTGCTTTATCGTGCCTTAAAATTGACAGTATTTTCATTCACAATTTGGCCTGCTGATGTAAAAAATAAAAAAATATAGATAAAGGTTTATTGAAATTTTAATAATCATCCGCTATTCACTGCCCGTCATCCGTCCTTTGTTCTGTTTTATGCAAATTTAACGTCCCATCAAAACGAAGAATATTTTGGAAAAATATTGCGCGAAGAGAGATAGAGAAAGAGATAAACAAAGCAAACTTTACCGTAATTATTCTTTGACATGCTAGAGCTTGAGGGTAACATTTACTCTTTCATTTATTTAATTATCATCCTCGAGCAGATTACATAGAACAAGAAATTAACTTAATTCAATAAAAATATTTTTAGGGAAAAATTCAATATTGCTTCAAGAATTTTTCTTTTTAATTTTTTAATTTTTTTATTTAAAATTTGTTTATGCTCGATTCAAAAGTATGTTTTTAATTTAATATAATCTAATTTTCAAACCAACAAACGTATTTTCTTGGGATAAATTTAAATTTAAACACCAGACGGCGCGTCAGCGAACAACAGCCGTATTACTGATGACACTTGTCATTTTTTTTCGGTTAGTTTTAAGTTTTTATTCTTTGCATCAGAAGACCGTCTTTGCGTTTAATTATTATTGTAATGCATAAATAAATACAATTTTTATTAGAACAAAATCCAATATAATTAATAACTACTAGGTGCAGAGATTTATCCGACGAACGTATGAAATTGAAGATTTTTATTTACTAGATAACTTAAAATTGTCTGTCGCTGATAATTTAGTTATAAAATATTAAAGATTTTAAACAATAACTAGTTTTTTATAATTGAAAAATTGTTTATTAAATAAAATGATCCTGACATGATCACAGAAAAATTATTATCTATAAGAAAAATATTCAACAGTGTATAATTATAGCTGCGTGTAATCTCTAATATTTGTAAACAAAAATATTTATAAAAAAAAATGTATTTAATTTTATAATTAGGATTCGATATTATTGTATAAATATACTGGTTATTAATTAAAAAATCTATAAATATTTTTTTGAAGCAAGTACAATAAAAATCCGATTGAAAAAACGTGTTATTCTCAAAAAAATTCGGTATTATATTCATCTTCTGAAGCAAGACTGAAATTTCGAGGAAAAATGTTTACTTGAAGCAAGTTATTCTTTTTCTGTGTATTATTATCTAATTCTCGTTTAAATAATAGACTGTTTGTCAATATGACTTTGATGTACAAACACTTTGACGCGCACTATTGACTCGCGATATAATTAATATGGAAATTATATACACATACTAGAGTAATAATGATAATAATAATAATTATTATGACAATAATTTTACATGTAATTTGATAATGCGTAGAGAAGAAATTTAATTAACTCCTGCATTTCTTTTATCGTTATAGCCCAGAAAGATAATGACCGTTAACGGTGATTAAATCATAAATCTAGTGCAGTATCAATATCGCGAGTAATTATCGGTGTAAATGACCCGTGGTGTTATCTTGAAAGAAATAAAAAGATTAAGAGCGAGTATACTCGAGTTATTTATATAATACATATATTTATCAACAGAATAATCGATAGTTATGGGTACTGAAGGTTAACGAGTGAAGGTGAACTGTTGGGAATTAATCGAACTAAATTCATGGTTATCTAAGAGATATAAAATATAATATATAAGAAATAATTATTGTTCAAACAAAAAAATTTTTTGGCTTAAGAAAAAATCTGAAATTTATTTTTTTATGACTTCTGTTTTTGGATAAATTATAGTAATTATTATTTTCTTTTTGTCAATTAGATCCTAACTCATTTTTATATCAAAATTATGCAGACAGAATGTTAAAAGTATCATTTAAAAATTAATATAAACATACAACATTAATTTTTATCATAATTGAAGGCAATTAGTCCTGATATTATCAAGAATAAATAAATTTCTAATTTTATTTACTTTTATCTCGATGAGATCTTTCGATTAGTGTTTTACAATAACTATAAGACGCTTATAATTTATTCTATTGCTCAATTATTATTTATTATTATTATATCTTAAATTACTTAAGAGTCATACACGGAAATTAATTTTTTTCTTTTGTGATTCGAAAATTGTTAAAATAATTATAAAATTTCATAATAATTTTCTTGATATTAGAATTTTTAGAATTAAGCAAAGTAATTTTTATTTAATTGAAGTAAAATAGTTTGTTCGTTTGAATATTATAGAAGAAAATATTTTACGATAAAATCACGTGTTAAAATTTTTTGTCAAAAAATTAATATTTTTAAATTGTCCATTTTATAAAATTTTTTTGTTTGGACATTTTTTAAGAGATATGAATAATTTATTTAAAAACAAAAAAAAAGAGGAATTAAGTGCTTCAAAAAATTCTATTTACAAAAAATGATCAATCAATAAATAACGTAAAATATTAAATAAAAAAATAAAAAAAATGAAATCGGTATTTAACAATAATTTCATAGCCAGCTAGTTTTTCCGTGTACACGAAGATAAGTATAAGTATAAATTAATGAATAAGTTGGATTATAAGCAGTAGATAACGATACAGTACAATTAAGACCGTAGCTTAGCTTATAATTAGCGATCATCCTTGTTCCCTGGTTGGTAGCCGGGTCTCGGGGTCCCGGGAAAACTCTATCTATTCGCGAGATGCCAGCGACGAGGGTCAATTTCCAGTAACGCTCCGGGCTGTAGAAACACCGAGCCAAGTACAAGTATTCTGGGAGATCGGGACCGAGACCGAGACGAAGAGAGAGACAGAAAATAAGTAAACCGGGAATGAGTGGGATAAAGAGAAGTAGTAGCCGTAGTAGTAGTAGTAGAATATGGGAAATGGTGAGCTTGCGGCACGTACTACGTACCGATTTTACTTTTTGCTTAATTAGTATTTCGAACGAGAAAGCACGATCACTGTACAGAAGTCGGCTGCCTAGCCGTGAATTGGCCTCTTCCTCTACAGATATAGTATATCGAGTACTGTATCCACATCTCAGTTCTTTATCAGTCCTCAGCGGATCTACTTCTCTCACTTATTCAGTCTGAGACTTCTCTATCGTCCTTATCCTCATTCCCCTCCTTTACCGCTAAATTCCTCTCAGTACTCAGTACAGTACCATCACCTCAAAACATTGAATCGGGGGATTTTAGTCGAGGCTAACTTTGCACAGTGATAGTCTGATAGTAGTAATAGTAGTAGTAGTAGTAGTAGTACCAGCAACTTACACATTTGAAAGAGGTATCGTTTGATTATCAAGCCACTCTAACAACTATTGCGATAACTTTTAAACACTTTGACATTGATCGATCCAACTATCTGTTGATACACTTTAGATTAAGACCGTAGATCGTGGAAAATAAAAACTACTTAAAAATTTTTTGTTTTTAAAATAAGGCAATTTGTGTAGAAATTTTATGATTTCGTCTAAAATAATCATATCAGGCCTAATATGGTCATACATATTCATTTGTAATTTTTTTATTAAAATTAGTCTGTAAATTCTCCGATAGATGGCGTTTGACAGCTGAATTATCTCACTACAAGAGAGTTAAGTTTGAAATGTTAAAGTATAAAGTAAAAATAAAAATATTTTTTCATTATTATATTTAAAAATAGATTGATATAACCACATATGATGATATATGTGTTCAAATTTAACCCATATGGTTATATATAGCTATATTTATCAATTTCTGGCCAGATATGGTCATATATCATCATATATATGTCCATATATTATAATATGCCTTATATAATCAGATATAGCCATATCAGGCCACATTTGGTCATATATCTGTAGTCATATATCTGAGTATGATAATTGACACAAAAATTATTCTTAAATTATTAAAAAATTAAAATTAATTTTTTATTTTAATACATGTAGTTCAATATGACCATATATTATCAGATTGACCCGTATAACGTTTAAACGCTGAAATTTTCACAATTTTTCTAAATAATAAACAAATATCGTCCGGACCTTAAATATTCAATGAAATTGTTCTCCAAGATAAAAAGCGAGTCTAAATTAGATGTATCACAGACCACCTCTTACAATAGTAATTCGCGAATTCACGTACGTGTATATAAATAGATATAGATAGACACAGATAGAAGTAAGCCGTTGATAGACGGAGAGCATTAAACCGTAACGTAGTTCTGTCGTTGGTCACGTCGTAAATTCAAGTTAAGTCACTCAACTCACTACTGCGTTGTCCCTGGTTGTCTCTGGTTGTCCCCCAACTACAACTCTAGGTCGTACGACACGCTAATACCACATACATTGTATTATCCTCGCCATAACTGTCGCCGTGGGAACTGAACTCGCAGTAGTAGTTCCATAGTCCACTGGCCACCTAGATATACACTCCAACTACTGCTACTGTTAGTGCTACTGCTCTACGACCTGTAGGCTCCACTATCTCTAATTTCTCTGTCTTTGTCTGTGCTCTTTGATTCCCGGATTGGGGTCTCGCAGTTCGCAATGTAACACAACCTCTAGGCCGGGCTATTCGCGTTACACAAGACCCTCTGTACATTCGAACATCCGAACATTCGTACTCTGGTCATGCGTGGAGGATAGAGTTGTGTTATGTACCATCTCAACCCCATTCTGACCGAGATATGCCCTCAGGAATCTTGTAACTATCCCTTCAATTCAACGTCATTCATACGTGGTACCATATATCCGCATTATCACCCACCGAATACATTCCCCGTCAAATAATTTTTTGATATGGTCAATTTTGATATATGGCCATCTTAATTAAGCTATTTTTTTTTAATTTGCACTTTAAAAAAGTCTAAAAAATAATTTTTATTTTAAAACTTAACTCTCTTCTAAGGAGAAGATTAAGCAACCATACGCCATCTGTCGGGAATTTTTAATACTAACTTTTGTCAAAAAATTATAAATGAGCATATGAGACCGCATCAGGCCATCTATTGAGACATAAAAAATTATCTATGAACATATCAGGCCAAAAATTTAATCAAAAAATTTTTCCGCGAATTTTCATAAAATTTTTTATATTAATTTTTCAGCCCCAATTTTAGTTACTTAATAATTAACTATGGACCAGGAAATATTCCACCAGATTATAATTGGCCTGGTTTGTAAGTTACAATTAAAAAATTTGGAACCGAAGACCCAGTGACTTTGACATCTAATCAAGAAGTCCTTTTGATCAATTTGCTGTACCTAGGCGTCAGTTTGGGAGCACTATCTCCGATATTCCTGATGGATCGTTTCGGACGGAAATGGACCCTGCTGTCAGCGGCGGTTCCCAAAATATTCAGTTGGATAGCGATCGGGTTAGCAAACACACACACGACCCTCTATTGCGCGCGTTTGCTTGCGGGAATAGGATGCGGGATAACTTACTCAGTGATGCCGATGTACATCGGGGAAATTAGCAGCAAAAGAACTCGCGGACCACTAGGAACATTGCAGTCCGTGTTGATAAACATAGGGATTCTTTTTATCTACACAATCGGGCTTTACGTTACGAGATTTGCCATGGCGATGATGTCCCTGGCGCTTCCGGTCCTCTTTATCGTCACTTTCGTCTGGCTGCCGGAGAGCTCGGTCTATTTAACCCGGAAAAACAGGCTGACTTGCGCTGAAAAAACGCTGCAGTGGTCCCTGGGGAAGCAAAATGTCGAACTGGAGCTCGAAGAAGTGAAGCGGATTGTCAAAACTGAGGAAGACGTCAAAGCGATGGGATTTTTCAGCTCTCTTGTCAAGGCAATACGGTCTCCGGCTAACAAAAGGGCTGCGCTGATCATGCTGATATTGGCGAGCGTACTGTCGCTAACTGGGGCAGGCGCGATAATGACTTATCAATCATACATATCCGAGGAGGCTGGCTTTCATTTTGGAACTAATTTGGGGATAATAACCACGGGGGTTGCTATTGTTTTGGCGGGAATAGCCTGTGTTTCACTTGTCAGAACCACCGGAAAGCGAAGATTACTTTTATTAACTGCCCCAGTCGCAGTACTTTGTCTCGGAACAATAGCCACCTTTTTCACACTTATTGACTTTGGATACGATGTCAAGGCTGTTAATTGGATACCAACGGTGTTTGTGGTCTTGTATGTTATTATTTATGGGCTCGCGTTTAATCCAATGCCCCTGGCTTACTTGGGGGAGTTGTTTACCTTTGATTTTAAAGTCACTGCCGGTATTTGCTCGTCCATTTATTACGCTATCACGACAACTGGAATTATTAAACTTTATCAGGTATTTTTATTTATTTTGTTTTTTTTTTTTTTTTACGTAAAAAAAATTTTTATAAAATATATTACGAAATAAATGAATAATATTTAAAATATGTGCACAAATTTTACATATTACTAATTTATTTTAAATATTTCAATAAAAATTATTTTCAAAAAAAATTATTCATTTATTTAACTTTAAATTAGATTTTACACGACGATTACGGAACACACGTGGCATTCTGGGCGCTCACAGTCATAACTATCATACTGTGGATCCTGATGTACATATTCGTGCTGGAGACTGAAGGAATGACTCTAGAAGAGATCCAACTTGCGCTGACTGGAGATTTTGTGAAAAAAAATTTGTCCAGAGGAAGACAAGAAAGTTTTGAATCTGTCAACAAAATAAATCTAACAAGCGTAAAATCGACGAACTAATTCACCTGTTATTATATTAATACTGATTATTTTGTACCGTTTTATACAAATATTTTTACAAATGTTGATTTTAATAAACAATTGTTCATTAAAGCGAATTATTTCGCAGGTTATAACTAATTTTATGATAGTTAGTTTAATAAAGCGAAAGTAGGGCATTAGTTTATTGCCGGTTCTTTAGTATCTCGAGCGAAATTCTAGATGTAATTGAATACATTTTCTCGAGTAGGATAGGAGGAGAATCATCTTGTATTAAATATATATGTACATTTGGAAGTATACAGACTAGTGAAGGTATGTATTTACATCTACTAGTCTAGGGAAACTGAGTTGACTGGAGATGCGTGTATGCGTCACTACTATTGAGCAGAATCCATGGATCTTGAAATCCAATTGACATTCCTCTATATATTTGATCAGCGAGCTACTTCACCATGCAGATGTATTCTATTCAGCTCTCGCTTCAACAGTAATACTCCTACATACCCTCGAATCATATAATGCAATATTTTTTCGAATTATTTGCCAAGAAACACTACTTCAAGTGTTTTTATATACATTTCAGGTGCGACAATAATTTTTAGATCAAAAGCTATTCTGGAGTAACTTACTTTTTCTGCAAAAAAGTCTCTGAACAGGTTTTTTAGTCTATCCTCTTATAAATTTTGTGAATTTAGTTGCATTTTAGCATGCATAAATATGTTAAAATTAAATATTGAGTCTATGAAAAATATATTAATATATCTCAAATTCGTATCAGAGATTTTAAAATTTTTATTTTTATTATTTTCAAGAAATTTCGCCTTGAAAATAAGGTTAAAAAATTTTAAATTAAAAATTGATTTTTCAAATATTTTCCACCTAGCAAAAAAAATTTTTTTTTACCTTATCTAAGTCGGGAGGTGTAATGACATCCTTATTCATTAAAAATTTTTTTTTCTTTTTATTTACAATGACTAGAAAAATTTTTTTCTAGAAATTTTTTTTATATATTCATAAAATATGAAAAAAAATTATCCATGGGTTTTTTTTATCAAGCTTTAAAAAACGTGCTGAAAAACTTTTTCAAATGTCCGAAATTTCACCCAGAATGTAAAATTAGACATTAAAAATTTTTTTAATGCTTTTTATAAAATATAAAAGTGCGCATTGATAAAAAAACGAGAAATCTTAATCAATGATAGTTACAAGAATCGTAATTATAATAATAATGTAACACATTATAGAGGAGTAATCTCAGGAGTGCCATCTGTAGTGACAAGTTGGGTGTACACATGGCATCATCAGCAAGGACAAAGGGGGACAGAGTGATGCTCTGTTCGTGTATGTCGCATGTCCTATGTCGTGTGTCGTGTGTTGTACCTTTCACCGTACGTTGAGAACTAGCTATCGTGCATAATATCCTCGGTAGGTTATCTTACACGTGCCAAAACCTCAAGATTGATATATATATATATATACAAATACATATACATATACATATAGGACATGTATTTACAACATTCACACATCGGTGCTACTTAACCGTGCATTATCTTGATGAGATGTATCCCGAGCCCCGAGGTTATATGTGTACCTGTACACTCAACTACGGCTGAAACTAATGCACCAAGCAATTTCAAATGGCAACTACTTCCTTATCTCCAGACACTTGGTTTCAATCTCAAGTCTACTACTTGCTTATCTTCACTGTTAATTGATCTTATGACTATTGTACTATTCACTCTTTTAATAAACTTTACTCATTCATTTTCATTTATCATTTAATTACGGTTGTAATCTTTCAATAGAAGGTTTAAGCTTTAATTGAAGGAAAAATAAATTTGAGATTTTAAAACTAAAAAATACACATTAAAGTTTAAATTATTTTAAGAAGTAAAATAATTTTTATGAAAATAATAATTTTACTCCATTAAATTCTCTTCTATTATTAAAAAAAAAAAAAAAAATCCAAATATCAACAAAGCCGATTTCTTACGTACCGACTTTCTTTTCAAATTCTACGTCACACTAATCAATATGGCGGCCTCAAGTCAGCTGATTTCTATCAACTGCAATTTTAATTCATCAATAATTTTCAAACTCTTCTTTAAATTCTAATCGAATATTTTTTGTAACCTTTCAAAAAAGTGAATAAACAAATTTCTGTCCATTTTTCACTGAAATAAACAGATAATAATTTTCCATTAAACAAAACATTGTTTTGACACTAAAATGTATTCTCATCAGCAATAACGAAAATAGCAACACACGCGTGGAATGAAAACACTCAACGCAGATATTTATATGAAATATATAAAAACATCTGGAAATATTACTAGAGGACGAGAGAAAAGAGCATTTGAATTTATGAAAATTGTATCTGTCATTTGCACACACCTGCCATTGGTTTTGAAAGTACACTTATTTTATTTTACCTTCACGCTCTATGATTCCACTCTCTCTCTCCTTTTTTTCTTCATTCGTTGTAAATTTACTCGCTGTCATCATCCTCATAATTTTATTTATTTATTTTTTTCTCTTGACTGTTATTATTTTTTTAATTATAAATATTATTCTATAAGCAATAAATAATCTCTATGAATGACGTCAAGGATTACGAAGATAAATATTATGATCATAAACCATTGCATTGTCATTCAAATAATCTCAACTCTTTTTTTCTTTAATTCATAATTATTTTTTTTTTTTTACTTTTTATTTTGAGCGAATTTTTCCGTTCTTGCGGATTTAAAATGCAGAAAAACTATAAAACGGGTCGTATCACTGCCGTAAGCAATATACGGGCATAACGACCAGGCAAATGTCTAGCTTCTACTGTAGACACTTTAACCGAGGAGAGATTTTAGTTTAAACTCTAAAACCTTGTGAGGTTTTCAATATTTACCTCCAAAATCACCATAAATAAGCCATTAAATAAAATTTTCATGCCTCTAAGTTTTGTTATAAAAATAATAAACAGCAATGAAAATTTTATTAAAATTTCCGGTGAAATAAACTTTAAATAAAAGAGCATTTGAATGGAAATGAAAAATTATAATTAATCGAAATAATGAGGCAATGAAATAAAAATTAAGAAAATAAAACCTCGCATATGAGCAAAGAGAGAAGAGGTAGAACCGTCAATTCAAGCGAGCGAATATAATGGGTATAATAATAATTTGGTATGATGACAATGTCTTGGTTGGATTGGTCGTTAAATTATCCTCGTTATATTCATAAGTCGACGGACCGTCATTCTGGTGAAATTATTATTAAAGCGATGAGAAATCGTCCACTAATGCTTATACAACTTACTACTACTATTGCTTGAACTTCAATCTTCCTCTTTGTCTTCTACTTCGTCTTCATCCTCAATTTAATATTACGCCGTTCCATCCGTGGATTCTGAGGAAACTTATTTCTTATTGAAGACGATATAAAATAAATTTCTAGTACAACTTTAAAGTAGATTGTAAAAATAATCCGTAAGCCAGATGAAATTTATGTCTGAGAACAAACAATAGTATTATAAGAGTAAGTTTATTGTTTATTTAAATGAATTATTGTTTGAAAAAGTTAAAAAAATGGGTTAAAAATAAACTCAACTAAAAGAAAATAATTTTTAAGAATTAATCTTATTGTAAAAAAATTGTGAAGAGCTTGATAAAATTATAAATGTCTTACAAGTCTATTTATAATTTTTTTTATGTCCTAATGTGTTCTAAAATGTCTATAGATAGTCTGATATGTTCATTTATGCCCATATAGAATTTTTGAAAAAAATTAGTTCCGAAAAATTCCAACAGGTGGCGCATGGCCGTGAAATTTTCTCGCTGCCAGAGATTAAATTTTCAGAACTTAAGTAATAAGATAAAAATTTTATTTTTCGACTCTTTTGATTAATTTTGAATAGAATATTAGGATAAATTTATCAATTTATTTTTTTTGTAGTCAGTAAAAATAATTTTAAAAAATTCTGTAACATAGAAAAATAAATAGCTGGAGGCCAAGCTTATAAAAACGTGTTAAAAAAATCTTTTTCACCAGTATAATGTCCTGAATAAATATTGAAAAGTCGTAACACTAATTCGGAAAATAAAATAAAATAAACCAGGGTGGTATCGGTGTATAAATTAACCGGGAATCACAGGTTGTAATTGGATAAGCACACGGTAATTACGCGGGCATTTAATGAAAAACTAAAAAAGAGGATTTAATAAAATATAACCGAGGTCAAAGGGAAACGCCCTCGGAGTGCAGTTCCGAATTGCATTAGGTGGATCTCCATGACATACAACGCTTGTGTATGTGTGTATTTGTGTCGTCAATGTGTCTATATGTACATAAACCTCGCAGAGAGACGTCTAGTCTCTACATACATCTGCTTGGTAGTTGTCTCTGTCTTTATCTCGTTTCTCGTTAATTCATGCAAATGTTCGGGTTCGACATTGCTGGAATAGAAATCCGGTAGTACGTTGTCATGAATGAGCCAAGTGATTCGAAAATTTATCAGTCATGTAAACGAGTTTGATGCTATTGCTGTTCTATCCATGCACCGGCACTGCTTTACTCTTCTGCTTCTGTATTTGAATTTACTCCTCTTCTTCCTCCCCGCTCCCATTAGAGAATCGTAACCACCAATCCACTGATTAAATTATCGTATTTATATTATTAGTTAGGTTTTATATTTTACAATATACTAGTATATTTTTTTTTTTTTTTTTTTAATAATCCGCGATCTAGACAATAATTTTTTTCGAATAAAAATACTCAACCTTGTATCGGAAATTCATATCGAATATTTTCGATAAATTTTCAATAATGCTACCAAGAATCCTGAAAATTTATTTTTCGTCGAATTTATACATAAAAGTCCATATTTTATTTCTCCAGTGCCACTAAATTCTGGAGAGTATTGAATATTTTTTATGTTATTTTTTATAGCGTCGATAAACCATTACTGTCGCTTAAATTTTAAATATTTACAAGAGATATATAATAAAAGAAAAAAGTACTTTTTGTTAGTTTTTAAATTATTTAACATTTTTTATATTGAGTTTTTTTCATTTTAAATTCAACTCCTATCTCACAATTATCTGTATTCACTTATTTTGTATTGTTAATTGAAAATGATATGATCAGTAATTTAATTATTACTGGGTCATTCAAAATAATCTATTGAGCAATTTCATTTGGATTATTTTTAACAAACTGAAAATAATGTTGAATTAATAATGCGACGCAAGTTAATTAACAATTTTATTTGCTGTTATTTAAAATTGATGTTTTAATAAACTAAAAAAAAAAAAAATGGTAAATGTTTGAATTAAAGTGCGGAATTTTTCCATAAAATAAATTATTACAAAACTGAATTTTTTATGTTATTATAAATCAAAAGAACAAATTTTAATGAATATTACATTAATTGAGAATGCAGAAAAATTTAATTCACTTTTTTTTAATTAATTTTATAAAATTGATAATAAATAAAATAATACATTCTATTAGTTTTGTTTTTGCCTTTATGGTCAAATAAATTTTTTTATGGTACTTAAGTTAGCTGACAACTGTAAATTTTGATAAAAAATTAATTACAATGAAAATAAGCGTCTAAAAATTTTCACAAATAATTTTTTTTAGTTTTTCTTTTAGACCTTGTATGTCGTGAATTATTGACATTTTTAAAGATGCAAGCTCATCCCGATGCTACACTCATCAAGAGCTTTCATTTGAGTACCCACATCAATTTTTCATATATTTATATATTTTTTATATATATGTATATATGAAAAATATATCAAAATGCATGTGGGTACTCAAATGAAAGCTCTTGATGAGTTTAACATCAGGATGAGCTTATATCTTTAAAAACGTCAATAGTTAAGAAAGTACAGTGCAATTTAACAAATGTTATTATTTAATAAATCAAAATTTTATTTATTCCTAATCACATAGTGACTGCAAGGTTACGAATTTCATTATTATAAAATTAAAAAAAATTTTTTCAACTTTTTTTTTTAATATAGACAGACCGATAAGCCACGAACCTTAATACAAATTATCACTCGGCCCAAAAAATGACTAATTAATAATGAATAGTGTTATTTCTAAAATAAACTATCATTATTTTTTTTTTTTTCTAAATAATGAATGATAAATCCCAATTATCAATTAAGTGAAATAACTTGAAATATCCCGACGGTACAATTATCCAACCCCAAAGGTGGAAGGCATATACGTATGGATTTGAAGAGTTGCCTTATCTAGGTGCCTAGCAGTGATTCCCTGGGTGGAGAAATTCAAGACACACATGAGGGTAGAAACCACAAGCAGCTTTGCTGGTATTCCTCCAACTCTGGGACAGGAGTTTGCTAGTCTAGTAGTCTGAATTGCACTCACTGCTGTGACTATTACTATAACTATTACTTGTACCAGTCTAACTCCACATATTCTTAGACAATCAAGAGGACAAAGCAAGAAGACTAGACGCAGTGTCTTAGCGTCTTGAGGTTAAACAGACGTATTTGGCGATATATTTGTCGTCTAGTCTTTACGGTCCTGACATACCTGGAATCTTTGCCCTCTGTCGCCTATATCTACTCCCGCTTCACAAAGACGGTTTAGTTAACACGACTCCGTTTGATGGAAAATCCGATCACCAAGCACATAATGGTACATGCTATTTCACTCGACAACTCCCTGAATAGTAAATAAACTTTATTAATTCAATTAATTTGGCATTTCGATAGCTTTCAAAGGACTGATCTAGAAAGCAGAAACCCGAAAACAAGAAGGAAAAATAAAAGTGTAACGAGTGTAACGCCTTGCGGCAATCTCCAGGGATAAAAGTACCCACCAATACTAACACTAACACTACTGCTGTGGGCTTGCAGGAACAAAGTTCGTTCTAGATTCTAGAATATTTTCCCTGGCCCGGCGGGACTTCCGATACCGATGAAATTCTCGTCCACTCTTCTCTGTATATTTATATTTGTTCGGGTATCAGATAGAGTAGATCCGAAGATTCTTTACTTTCCTCTTGGTGCTTTATTTCTTCTTTTTTTAGATCCTCATCCTTATACGGTTCCTATAAATATCCACGCTGAGAAACTTTCAGAAAAGTGTGTAGATGTAGAGCTTGTCGATAAGTAAAGACTAAAACCAACCAAAAATATAAGATAGGGCCCGCGAGCTATACTCGACCTTATTTATAACTTTTCGTGAAAATTGTTAAGATACAGGGGCTTTAAATCAGGAAATTAAGGTTCATTGGACAGGAGCTGTAGTTTATATTGCTTACTTACTCGCTGGTGTTGATTTTTTACAGACTATCGCTGACTCATTTTTACACATGATTATTTTATAGATTAATATTTTTGCCATTGAAAAATATTACTGTGTGAAAATCCTTTGTTGGAAAATTTTTTTTTTTAATTTAATACAGTTAAGAAGCGATTTATATAAACGTGGAAAAATTTACTAACTGTTAATTTATTTAGGAATAATTTATTTATTGTAAATGAATTATTATTTTTTAAAAATTTTTTTAGTTTAAAAATAAAAAATTTAAAAATTTAAAAAAAATTGCATCAAATTTTTTTACAATTTCTATAAGCAGGATTTATTAATAAATTTTTTCTACAATAATTTATTTGTTAAAAAATTTATCAAATGACCTAATTTAAAAAAAAATTTTATTAACAATAAATAAAATGAATTTTTTCATTTTCACATTGTCTTAGTCTTTGACATCTCAACTTTTTATAACTTTGATTAATAGTACCTAGATAAATAAATATTCTGTTGAATCCAACAAAAATTTAAGTAACAAAAATAAAAAGAACAATGTAAGAAAGAGTTCCATGTAACAAAACAGATCTTGTTTGAGTAGACAGCAGAAGGTTGTCAGTTAGAAAGACATCACGTTTGTTAATTTAGGTTGTGTGACGTCTGGCTCCGGTGTACTGTATTTTAGTTACATTTTATTTGGTCCTGGCGTGTAACCCACGAGCAGACTATTCTATCCCTCGAGCAACATTATTTTTTCCATTTCTTCTTATTTCTTTTTCTACCGAATGATAAACCGATTCCCGGGTTAACAAGAGTCCAAAGTTACGCTTACGCGAGCATCACTAACAGAATAATAAACTAATTTCAATTTTTTTTTTTCTGTTCATTATTGAAATAAATAACTTTATAATCTTTAGAATTTTATGGTTAGATTAATGGCAAATTTATTTGGATTGAACATTGATTTCGACTGTTACCGACATGTGTAATATAATTAATTAATGAATTATCTACTTTTGACATGTGCCTTGGCATAAAATAAACAAAATCTAAATCTAAATAATGTAATAAAAAAAATAATTTGTTGTAAAAAAAATTTTTGAATGAAAATTCGCAAATTGTTTATCTAAAATTCTTTTTTTTTTTTTTAAATAAAAAAAAATTGAAAATTACACGGAAAGAACAAGATAACACTGAAAATCATCCCAGATTATACTGAGTGAAAAAAAATTTCAGATAGTAGCTAGTATAATCCAGATTACAATGCGTATTATCAAGATATCACTGAGTATAATCTGGATTATTCTAGCTACTATCTGAAATTTTCTAGTTTTTTATATATCACTGAGTATAATCTGGGATGATATCCAGTGTCATCTTGTTCTTTCCGTGTACAGAGAGAAAAAATTTTTATTTTTTTCAGTTAAGAAATAAAATAGAAAATTTCCAACAAATTAATTTTTTTTTTACAACAAAGCCAATTTTTTTAAAAATAAATTTTTTCTCTGAATGTTCATAATTTTAAGCTTTTTTTCACAAAAAACTAAGTGCTTTTCATTAGTAAATAGTTTTTTATCGAAATTTTTTTATTTACTTTTTAGTTTGGTTTACTAATTGAATTTTTTTTTTTACGTAGAAACTAAAGTATTTATTTGCGTATCATAAATGTCATTCAAAAAATATGGTAGAGATTAAAGTAAAGTAGGTAGTTCTCATTTATAATGTCGTACATCAAAAGACTTGTTATATTATACCTAAACCTCTATATATATTTATATATATATAGATGTACATATATATACAAAGTTGTATGGAGCAATGTAGTGTAGGAACAAGTTGTAATAAAGTTTTAAGTTTTAATTAATTATGTTTCGAGACTTGTTCTCTCCAATGTTCTTCTACTCCTTCTACTCTTTCTTCTTATACTTTCTTCTTGTTAAACTTCCGTACGGCATTTGTTTTAAAGTCGTCAAAGTAAAACATGGGTAAAGTATCGAGACTATTCCGAGAATCTTATTTTTATTTATTTGCTCGTTGCAATCTACGAGTCCTTTTATACATATTGATTTTTTATCCTCCACAAAGTACCTTATTAAACTGGAATTAAGTTGTCTTACGAATGAGTGACGTCAAATGCACAATATAAAATAAATATCAGTTATCTTATTGCACGACTAAATTATCGATTAAGGTGATATGATATTTTGATGATGAAAATTTATGATAAATAGTTTTTTAAACAAACAAAGTCGAGGTTTATTTGCCGCCGCGTGTGAGTGACAACGTCTATTGATTGGATGTAAACGGAAGTGATGATGTGAGTCGGACAATATGAGGGGTCTAGAGGAGGACTGGTAGTACACCTACGATTATATATACACTAGACCGGAGTAGGAGGTCGGACGAGACATCAAACATATTCACGTCAGCCCGTCTGCCGTCTGTGTGCATGCATCTTCGTTAAGTTTATGTCGACGTATACTCTGCATGCTTCTGCACAGCTCGTCATGTCGCTACCGCGATAATAATTCATTTACAGATCGCCTCTCGCTTTTATATTAATTTCATTCCCATTTGTATTCTTAAATTAATTATCCTCAATGATTAATCGAAATAAACGACTGGAGAAAGATACCAATTTATTTATTTTAGCTTTTATAATTAAAAAAATAAGGAAAATTTTGTTTTATATTTATATTTGTTTATTTATCAGAATTTACTGAAAAAAAAAAAAATTAACTTTAATTAAGAAAAAAAATTTTTGAACCAAGGAATTATTTTGAAGAGTTTCATTAAATTTAATCAAGATGAAAAATTCTTTAATAAAATTTTCTTACTTTAATCAAGACGATGAAGCTCTTCAAAAGTATTTAATTGGTTCAAGATTTTAATTTCGCTATAGATAAAAAAAAATTTTTTTTTTTTTAATGTAGTTTTAAATAAATTATAATTTCACTCTTTTTCACATGTATAGTATCATATTATAATTTCACATTTTTTTTTGTACAAGTTAATTTGATTATACGTCAATTATTAATTGTTACAATGCATATTAGCTAGAATAATCACATGGATAAAAAGTACAGTCCAATTTGATGGAATTGAGAATCTGTGCAAGTCAAAAAAATACTCCAATTAAATTTAAAAATACAATTCTTTAAAGTGCCCAGCGGAGCAAGCGGGTACACTGAAAAAAAAAATTCTTGACTGGAGTGTAAATTTTCTTGGCTCAAGAAAATATCAAGGAAAATTGAAAATTTCTTGAATGAAGTCAAAGTTTCTTGAGACAAGATAAATTTCTTGAGCCAAAAAAATTTCTTCTTGCTCCAAAATAATTTTTGTTTTCCTTAAAATTTTCTTGGCGTAAGAAATTTATTTTTTGTGTGTAACAGCTAGTTCATTTATATAATTAAGAAAATAAAGATAATTTTGTAATGGGTCTATTTTTATTATAAAATGAAATTCTATAGTGAAATTTAAAACTATCAAAAAAATCTTAACCAAAATTGCCTTTTTATAATTTCATAAATTTTTTGAGTGGTCAATTTTTTCTGTAAATTTTTGCAAGAGTTTTTAAATAGTTAAAATAATTATTTAATAATTGATCCTGTGATAGCAGTAATATTTTTTTAATTTATTTCAAAAAGTACCGAATTATTTAAAAAATCTTAAATTCTCAGTATAGTAATCACATAATTTTTTCTGTTCTTTTCAGGATTGCTGAGACTCCAGCAAATTTACCAGGGATTGAGACCAGGCAACGAATCCTTCCAAGTAGAAACAGTAAAGCGAATCCAGAACATGTCCGACGCAATTGACTTTCTGAGAAATTTAGAAGAGTTGAATCGGTGTGTAATTAACAAAATAATTAAATTAGCTTTTAATTAATATGTAAGGATGTTAATTGATGTGAATAATGTACAGGAGTAGTACAAATGTAGAGTTGTCTGAGAGTAAAGTTTGTAAAGCCACAATAATCGCCGCAACATCGGTCACAGGTTAGCTGTTATTTCTTGAGCTGTTTCGAAGCGCCTTAGTTACCCGAGAAGCAACAGACTTTCGACTAGTCAAATTAACTTTACACGGTTATGAGAGAATCAAGGGAGAGTAATTACACTAATTGTCTTCTGGGTAAACTTGTCTTTGTGCAAAACACTTTATAATTTAAAATAAAATATCGAAACAGTGAATTAAATTTAATAGTTTACAAAATGATGTTTTGTTTAAAATCGCTTACTGCCGGTTTAAATATGAGGACACTCTGACAAGACAGAGAATAGGAAATGAGAAGAGATAATTAATATTTAATTGTCGTGATGCATTCGGGTCTCAAAGTCCGGTATTTGCTGTACTGTACCATCTGTTTACTCTCCACTGTGTTTAATTTCAGACATCCTTGTTTTATTCACAGACGAGAGTTCAGAGTTTATAAAATTTTATGACAATGAAACGAGTGACAAAAAATTAATTAAAACCAGTAAAGTATGTTATAATAATGATAATAGCTGCTGGCAATTGGTATGTGCAGTTAACGTTAGCGGAGTTTAGAGCTGCCATTGAGTTACGAGCTGTCGGGTCGTAAGTGTAAGCTAGAGGGAAAGAGATGATAACCGAAGTGAGGGTAATGCAATCTGTATATCTACAGCTCAGAATCTCTTTATACACGTGTATAAGTATAAGTACCCGTCCCGTATACCGAGTATAGTCACTATGGATGTAAGCTTTCTGAGCATTTGATCGCACCTAAATTTCTAGTTGAGAAGACATTAACGTTTATTCGTCTGAAGCCCTTTAACACTTTACACTCAATCAGCTACAGATCTTCCGCTGATTACTTCGTCGGAATAACTACGAAATATTTGTTATTATATTTTTTTTTAATTATTATTTATAAATAAAAAAAAAAAATAATTTAATTTTCAAGTTTTGAAGATTTAAATTACAATTTAAAATTATGGGTCAAATATTAAAAATATGAAAAAGTTTTATCAGATCTTTTTTATGCAGAATTTAATTTCCTATCAAAAATATTCTTCTAAATTTTTCTATCCTGTTTCCTTACCTTGGAATTTTAATTTAAAGTTCAAAAATCAAGTTATTAAACTTATAAATAATTTTCAAAAGATTAAAATAATAATTGTGGCTAAAATATTGAAGATACAAAAAAAAAAAATAGGCTTAAATTTCCACCGTATTGTATAACGATCAACTTTTAAATTTATTGTCAATATTTTTATATAAAATTTCGAAAAATTAAAGAGAAAAAATTATTTAAAACTAGCTTGATTAATTTTTTTAAATTTATAATTTTATTCTTTTCCTAATTTTATTTAAAATGAAAAAGTATTAACATAAATAACTTACAGATGGAGTTACAAGTACATCGTTCTCGATTGTCCGACGGACATGGCCAAGGATATAGTAGTCAGTCATGTAAGAGACATTGCCTTGGGTAAAAGAACCTATCACTACTTACTAAGCGGATTGGTGAGTTAATAAAATAAAATTTTTCATTCTTTTTTTTTTTATCGATACCATTTATTATTTATTGACTTCATTATTATTATTATTATTATTACATCCTGAAGGACCAAAATGAAGCAAGAATTTGTTTGCACTCAATAAATATTTATGAAAAATTTTCTGTAAATTTTCTTGGCTCAAGAAAATATCAAGGAAAATTGAAAATTTCTTGAATGAAGTCAAAGTTTCTTGAGACAAGATAAATTTCTTGAGCCAAAAAAATTTCTTCTTGCTCCAAAATAATTGTTGTTTTCCTTAAAATTTTCTTGGCGTAAGAAATTTATTTTTTGTGTGTAACAGCTAGTTCATTTATATAATTAAGAAAATAAAGATAATTTTGTAATGGGTCTATTTTTATTATAAAATGAAATTCTATAGTGAAATTTAAAACTATCAAAAAAATCTTAACCAAAATTGCCTTTTTATAATTTCATAAATTTTTTGAGTGGTCAATTTTTTCTGTAAATTTTTGCAAGAGTTTTTAAATAGTTAAAATAATTATTTAATAATTGATCCTGTGATAGCAGTAATATTTTTTTAATTTATTTCAAAAAGTACCGAATTATTTAAAAAATCTTAAATTCTCAGTATAGTAATCACATAATTTTTTCTGTTCTTTTCAGGATTGCTGAGACTCCAGCAAATTTACCAGGGATTGAGACCAGGCAACGAATCCTTCCAAGTAGAAACAGTAAAGCGAATCCAGAACATGTCCGACGCAATTGACTTTCTGAGAAATTTAGAAGAGTTGAATCGGTGTGTAATTAACAAAATAATTAAATTAGCTTTTAATTAATATGTAAGGATGTTAATTGATGTGAATAATGTACAGGAGTAGTACAAATGTAGAGTTGTCTGAGAGTAAAGTTTGTAAAGCCACAATAATCGCCGCAACATCGGTCACAGGTTAGCTGTTATTTCTTGAGCTGTTTCGAAGCGCCTTAGTTACCCGAGAAGCAACAGACTTTCGACTAGTCAAATTAACTTTACACGGTTATGAGAGAATCAAGGGAGAGTAATTACACTAATTGTCTTCTGGGTAAACTTGTCTTTGTGCAAAACACTTTATAATTTAAAATAAAATATCGAAACAGTGAATTAAATTTAATAGTTTACAAAATGATGTTTTGTTTAAAATCGCTTACTGCCGGTTTAAATATGAGGACACTCTGACAAGACAGAGAATAGGAAATGAGAAGAGATAATTAATATTTAATTGTCGTGATGCATTCGGGTCTCAAAGTCCGGTATTTGCTGTACTGTACCATCTGTTTACTCTCCACTGTGTTTAATTTCAGACATCCTTGTTTTATTCACAGACGAGAGTTCAGAGTTTATAAAATTTTATGACAATGAAACGAGTGACAAAAAATTAATTAAAACCAGTAAAGTATGTTATAATAATGATAATAGCTGCTGGCAATTGGTATGTGCAGTTAACGTTAGCGGAGTTTAGAGCTGCCATTGAGTTACGAGCTGTCGGGTCGTAAGTGTAAGCTAGAGGGAAAGAGATGATAACCGAAGTGAGGGTAATGCAATCTGTATATCTACAGCTCAGAATCTCTTTATACACGTGTATAAGTATAAGTACCCGTCCCGTATACCGAGTATAGTCACTATGGATGTAAGCTTTCTGAGCATTTGATCGCACCTAAATTTCTAGTTGAGAAGACATTAACGTTTATTCGTCTGAAGCCCTTTAACACTTTACACTCAATCAGCTACAGATCTTCCGCTGATTACTTCGTCGGAATAACTACGAAATATTTGTTATTATATTTTTTTTTAATTATTATTTATAAATAAAAAAAAAATAATTTAATTTTCAAGTTTTGAAGATTTAAATTACAATTTAAAATTATGGGTCAAATATTAAAAATATGAAAAAGTTTTATCAGATCTTTTTTATGCAGAATTTAATTTCCTATCAAAAATATTCTTCTAAATTTTTCTATCCTGTTTCCTTACCTTGGAATTTTAATTTAAAGTTCAAAAATCAAGTTATTAAACTTATAAATAATTTTCAAAAGATTAAAATAATAATTGTGGCTAAAATATTGAAGATACAAAAAAAAAAAATAGGCTTAAATTTCCACCGTATTGTATAACGATCAACTTTTAAATTTATTGTCAATATTTTTATATAAAATTTCGAAAAATTAAAGAGAAAAAATTATTTAAAACTAGCTTGATTAATTTTTTTAAATTTATAATTTTATTCTTTTCCTAATTTTATTTAAAATGAAAAAGTATTAACATAAATAACTTACAGATGGAGTTACAAGTACATCGTTCTCGATTGTCCGACGGACATGGCCAAGGATATAGTAGTCAGTCATGTAAGAGACATTGCCTTGGGTAAAAGAACCTATCACTACTTACTAAGCGGATTGGTGAGTTAATAAAATAAAATTTTTCATTCTTTTTTTTTTTATCGATACCATTTATTATTTATTGACTTCATTATTATTATTATTATTATTATTATATCCTGAAGGACCAAAATGAAGCAAGAATTTGTTTGCACTCAATAAATATTTATGAAAAATTTTCTTCACCCAAAGATAATAATATTAGAGTAATAAATCAAATTACAGGGATCGAATCTTTAATTTTCACTCGGGGTTCTCGAGGGTTGATTCTATTTCCTCGTAGACACGAGTGTGATTACGTGTAACTTTATTAGTCTGCCAAATGTCATGATTTTGAATATAATAACTTTATTATTTTTATTTACAAGTTATAATTTATAATTATAAGCGACTTTAATTGAAATAATAATAATAAATTGAAAATATTTATTTATTATAATTACAGATAATGGACGATCGTTGGGAGAGCGAAGTAATTGAATACGGCGCAATTAATATAACTGGGTTCCGTATAGTAGACGCAAGTCGACGACCCGTCAAAGACTTTCTTGATAGCTGGCGCCGTCTCGATCCGATGACCTTACCTGGAGCTGGTCGTGATTCTATTTCGGTGCTTCATTTTATTTACCTTTATTTAATATTTAATATTTAATAAAAAATTTATTACACAATAAAATAAATTTTTTTTATCAATAATAAAATTTTAATTTAATTTAAAAAATATATATATATTTTTTTTTTCAGTAATAAAATTTTAATTTAAAAATTTTTTTTTTTTTTTTTTTTTTTTTTTCG
>JZSA01001339.1:0-28121 GCA_000956155.1 Cotesia vestalis
ATTTTTTTTTTTTTTTTTTTCAGTAACAAAATTTAAATTAAAAAAAAAAATTTACATCATCTGTAATATGATTTATTATTTGTAATTTTATTTATCATTCAGGCACAAGCTGCGCTGATGTACGATGCAGTGCTGGTTCTCGTCGAGGCGTTAAACAAATTCCTGAAGAAAAAAATCGACCGCAGCAATCCAAAGCGTCCTGGAGTCCAGAGCAGTATGCAGCCCTCGAATGTGTCTAAACCGCTGGACTGCAATACAAACAACGGTTGGGTCACACCGTGGGAACACGGGGATAAAATATCAAAATTTCTTCGCAAGGTAAATTTACAAGAATTATTATAAACAACAATTAATTAAATTAATAATAATTATCAGTAATTAATGTGTAAATTTATCAGATGGCTAAACTAAAAGTAATTTAGGTAGTGAGAAGTTATTACACACTGAAAATAACCAACTCGGAACAGGGTACTCGAGACATTATCGTTGGGCGCCAGATGTGCTCCCATTCCCATTCCTGTGTGTGTTGTATATACTTCCCTGTATGGTATTCCGTGTCTTATCCAGCACGTGTCCCACCTTTGAAATCCCTCAGTCCGACCAATATCGAGCGCAACCACTGAAACTCTGGGCTGACTATTCACACTGTTTCACGATCGAATATTGCATCGGCGGTCTACTTGCGGATTGTCTTACTCTTTAATTTCCCTTTAAACAACTCTGTTTTTTTTTCCTCTTTATTTTTTTAGCCGTGTAATTTATTTTATAGGTTTTTATTGGTTTCTCTTTCTTTTGTTGATTCCAGGCTGAAATTGAAGGGCTCACAGGCCAGATTCGGTTCAATAATGACAGTCGGAGGCATAATTATACTCTTCATGTTGTTGAGATGACTGTCAACAGCGCGATGGTGAAGGTAATTTTTTTTTTTTTTTGCAGACTTTTATTAAAAATAGTTTTATAGACAAAATTACTAATAAAACACTTCAAAAAATTTAATAAAATAAATTCTTACCAATAATTAAAATTTTTTAATATTGAATCAAATTAAAAAAAAAATTATTTTGTTTTTATCAATAAATCTTATAATAAAAAATTAATTATTAACATTAGGAATTTTAATTATTTTAAATTTATAATATTAATTTTTGTTTGGAAATTTTTTAACAAATAAATTTATTAAAAAATGCGACTTGTAAAATTTAATAAAAAAATATTGCAAATTTTTTTTAAATATTTATTTAAATTCCGCAAATTTTTTACTTTAAAAATTTTAATAAAATAATTAAAAGGTTGCCGAATGGACAGACGAGGGTGGATTTCAACCAATAGCCGCTAAATACGTCCGTTTACCAACTCAAGAAATAGAGAAAAATAAAACTTACATCGTAACAACAATAGTGGTAAGTTTCAAAATAACAAAAAAATATTTTCATAAATATTAATAATTTTGATCTTTGGTATAAACGGAGTCTTATTTTTTAGTGGATTTTACACTTAACTTATCTTAGAGACTTGTTCTTTCGACAGTTTTTTGAACTACCTGAAGAGAAAAACACTGTACAAAGTTATTGCATTAATGAATAAATGAATAATTTAAAGTTACATATATTTTTAAATATAATAAAGACTTTAAAAAGTATATTTAAAACTTTCAACTATTCAAATTTAATCATTAATTTATTTACTCTTGTTTCTTCAGGAGGAGCCCTATATTATGCTGAAGAAAACAGATCCCGAGAAAGTGCTTATTGGAAACGATCAATACGAAGGGTACTGCAAGGATCTCGCGGATTTAATTACTGCTGAGCTGGGGATCAAATGTAGATATTTATTTATTGTGTTAAAAAATTTTTTTACTAAATAAATTACATCAACTGTAATTTTAGACGAGCTGAGGATTGTTCGAGACGGTAAATATGGTACAGAGAGCCCAGATACTCCTGGTGGTTGGGACGGAATGGTCGGCGAGCTTATTAGAAAGGTGATTTGATTATAAATATTTTTTTAAATAATTTAGTGAAAAATTACAAAAATACACAATAAAAAATTTTATGTAAAAAAATTTTTTGTATTAAATTTCTTTTGACTCAAAATTTTTAATTTAGTACGAATAAGTCGTTATTTATATGTCTAATCCTCTAAATAAAAATACTTGAAAGTCTTGAAGTAAGTCCTATATCAAAACTCGCAAAAAATAGGTCACAATTTATTATCGGTAAAAAATAAAACGCTATTCAAATTTCTAGTAAAATTTTATTTTAGTGTCATTGCAAAGGACTTGATTTGAAGTTGTGCTTTTTCAAGGTTTCATATGATTTTCACGAAATGACCTTGTATCGTGAGAAATATTGACATTTTTAAAGATCTAAGCTCATCCCGATGTTACGCTCATCGAGACCTTTCATTTGAATACCCACATCAATTTTTCATATATTTTATATATTTATATATATATATATATATGTATGTTTGGAAAATATATCAAAATGCATGTGGGTACTCAAATGAAAGCTCTTGATGAGTGTAACATCGGGATGAGCTTATATCTTTGAAAAAATCAATATTTAAGAAAGTACAGTGCAACTTAACAAAAGTCATTATTTAATAAAGCAAAGTTCTATTTATTTATAGTTTACAAATCACGGCAGTCACATAGTGATTATATCTCATATAATTTTCAACATTTATCCATTCATTACATTTTACAAAATTATTATTATTATTATTTTTATGTTCAAGTAAGAATATATTAATTAAAAAAAAAAAAAATCCAAGAAGCTAATTGATTAACAGGGTAATGAATGAATTATTAGTATACTTGACATATTCTCTCATATATGATAATAATAATATCATAAATGTATCATGTCACATAGTAGCATATATAAATGAGATTAGATGGTGGTGATAGGTAATGATTGACAAGTGCGAGTGGTTCCAGAGCTTGGGGAGGACGCGGTAGTGAAATTGGCGAGAGAATATTAATGATTTAGTGGCGTGTGGAGAGAATCGTGATCAGATGTACCCACTAGCGCTAGTAGATAGAATGGAATAGAATGTAGTTGTTGATGTTGTAAAGTTGTAGTAGAGAGCAGAGGGTTAAATATGAATACGAAGCAGGAAGGAGGAGGAGGAGGAGGAGAAGGAGAGAATGGAGAAGAGGAGTTAAAGGGGTGTAAGTTCAACGCAGAGAATATGATGGGGCGAATGTTGGTTGGCTCGTCAATATGACTTTGTCTCTGTTCACTCGCGAAATAACTTTATGAGCCTTGGCTATTCCATTTAAAGCATGTGCATCGATAATGACATTATATTCATGGCGATGCCGAGACCCGGAGCAGAGTGAGGGAGAGAGAGAGAGAGAGAGTAACTCGGGCTCAATGAAATTACTTGGAAATACGTTGGAACTGGCTGCGTACACACGCCAGCACCCCTTCATACCCTTGAGCTATCACAACTGGTGGCCTTGTGCATGCCCTTACACCCTTCCACCCTCTCATTTCCGGGGAACTATCACCCTCCACCCCCTCACGGCTCCCGGTCCGATATATGCCACTGCGAATATTAATACCACCCTTTGAAATTTAATTAAACTTCACCATGACCTAATCTATAGCATATCTGTTGGGAGATATCGTACACGCTTTGATTATCGATAAAATATTCACCCTGTTTATTTATTCATCCTTCCATTTCCTCTGTGTTCGACTCTGACGATATATTCATCTATCTATCTATGGATATTTATCAATATTCACGCTCTGATGAGACGTATCTTCTATTAAGAGGCGGTCTCAGCTATTACAGGTTCATCGGATTCTCTTAAATAAAGAAAATTTTAGAAAAAATCCGATAGATTATTTAATTTTCTATTTTTTAACAAAGCGATTTTTTTTTTTTTTTTACAACAAATTATTTTCACTTTGATTTTTCCACAAGTTAGAGATATTATATATACACTAGCAACCTTGCAGTCACTATGTGGACTATAAATAAATAAAATTTTGCTTTATTAAATAATGAATTTTGTTAAATTGCACTGTACTTTGTTAAATATTGACGTTTTTAAAGATATAAGGTCATACTGATGTTACACTCATCAAGAGCTTTCATTTGAGTACCCACATGCATTTTTATATATTTTTCATATATACATATATATAAATATATGAAAAATTTATGTGGGTACTTAAATGAAAGGTCTCGATGAGCGTAATGTCAGGATGAGCTTATATCTTTAAAAATATCAATATTTCACGAGATACAAGGTCATTTATTAATTATGTAAATTTCACTAAAAAAAAACCGATTTTATTATGTGACTATTCTGGAGACAAGATTTTTCTAATTTTTTTAATAATATAGATAATAATAATAATAATAATAATAAAATTAAAAAAAAAAAAGTAAGAAAATTATTGAAAATTAAATGAGAAACTAAAGAAACATAAAATTATTTTTATACTGCATAATTATTAATAATAATGATAATGAAGATAAAAAAAATTTATCATTATTTCAAGGATAATTTCGGGCACTTTAAAATCATGTAAAAATAAAATGGTATAATTATAGAAAGATAAATGTAATGAGTGTAATTGATTTAATTGCAGGAAGCGGACATAGCAATTGCGCCAATGACAATTACGTCTGAACGTGAACGTGTAATAGATTTCAGTAAACCATTCATGTCACTCGGCATTAGTATAATGATCAAAAAACCAATAAAGCAAAAGCCTGGAGTTTTCAGCTTTTTAAACCCACTCAGCAAAGAGATTTGGGTCTGCGTTATTTTTTCCTACATCGGAGTCTCTATTGTTCTCTTCATCGTATCGAGGCAAGTAGTATAAGTATTACTAAGTCAGACAAAATATATTCTTCTGTTTGATTTTATTTCATTCTATTTACTGCAGGTTTTCGCCGTATGAATGGCGACTGATTCAATTGAGCTCTGGCGGAGATCCATCACTCGGCCGGGGTGATCCGAGTCTCCAACATCCTCATCAAAACCAAACCTCACTGCATTCACCGAACCCGTGCATGGCCAATGATTTCAGTATTCTCAACAGTATGTGGTTTTCTCTCGGAGCTTTTATGCAACAAGGCTGTGATATTTCTCCCAGGTAAATACGCGAAGAATAAAACTTAAAAAAAAAAAAAAAATTTATTTACGGCATTGTCTTTATGCTAATTAAGTTACAATCATAATTTACAGTATTTAATTATTTTAATTTAAGACTCTTGAGTTTTTTTAATGAATATCATCAACATTAATCATCTCTGATAAAATAACCAAATAGACTTATTCCATAATTTATATTCCATTCAATTCAATATTAAATGCTCGCTTTTAGAAATATTAATAAACTTTTTATAAGAATTTCTGACATGATTAATCCTTGAAAAAAATTAACGATACTTAAATGTATAAAAGCGCAATTAAGCGGCAGAGTTTTTTCAATGTTAATTGAAAGATAAAGCGAGAATGAAATTTTTATTAAAAGCCGAATACTTTTTATTATAATGTATAAATATAATATAATTTATTTTAAAGATCAATGTCCGGGAGGATCGTCGGTTCCGTCTGGTGGTTCTTTACATTGATTTTAATATCCTCGTACACTGCTAACTTGGCAGCCTTTTTAACGGTCGAGAGAATGGTTTCTCCCATTAACTCCCCGGAAGATTTAGCTGCGCAAACAGAAGTCGAGTACGGGACTCTGCAGTACGGATCTACCTGGGATTTTTTCCGGGTAAGCAATTACATTTATTATGTTATAAAAGTCATATTATCATTATTATTATTATTAATATTGATAAAAAAAAATCATTTGCAATATTGATTTTTTAGTTTTTTAATATTATTTTTTTATAGATGTAAGCTTTATTAAGAATTTTAATATAAAAATTTTAGCAATAATTTTTTTAAATAAATAAAAAAATTTTAATTTTTTTTTTTTTTTTTTTTTTTTCCAAGTTATTTTTTTTTACTTTTTAATGAATTTATATTTTAACCTTGATAATTTTATAAAATTTAAAAAAATAGTCAAAATTGTTGCTAAAATATTTTTATTTAAATTTTTAAGAAAAATTTCATCAAGTTAAAAAATTAGAAAGATTTATTAATAAATAATAGTAATAATGAATATTTATGGATTACAGAAATCACAAATAAGCTTGTACAGCAAAATGTGGGAGTATATGAACGCTCGTAACCACGTATTTGTGAAAACATACGACGAGGGAATAAAAAAAGTAAGGGCGAGCAAAGGAAAATATGCTTTGCTGATAGAAAGCCCCAAAAATGATTACATAAATGAACGCGAGCCTTGCGATACCATGAAAGTAGGACGGAATCTTGACACAAAGGGATTTGGTATTGCGACACCTATTGGTTCACCCTTGAGGTAGTTTTATTAATTCTGAATTAATGCTATGTTCAGTCGAGTGGTCACAAAATACTGAATGTTCTAGAAATTTGTTAATTTGTCGTTTTAACAGCCCTTTTTAAATGTCAGCTCATAATTATGTAAATTTTGAGAATTTAATTTTCATTTTTATAGATTGTTCAAAATTTTTGAAATTTTCAGATTTTTTTTAGATTGAAAAAAATTCGAGAAAAATAAAAAATGACAGAAAATCTATTTTATACATTTTTTTTAATTTTGAGCTCAAAAAATATTTTTTAGCGTCGCTCAAAATTTTAATAAATTTCTAAAATCGTCAAAAATTATCTAAGTCGTGAGAATTTTTTTTTTTAATTTAGAAAAAACAAAAAAAAAATTAAAAACGAAAGAAAATCAATTTTGAACATTTTTAAAAATCTTGAGCGAACCCTTCAAAATTTTTGGGCTGATAAAACTCTTAAAACATTAAAATTTAACATAATTTCATGAAAGACTAAAAAAAATAGTTTTTTTTTGGACCACCCTAATTTGAAAAAAAAAAAAAAAAAATTAAAATCACTTGATTTGACAAACATTTAAATTTTCCAGAGATAAAATAAATTTAGCAGTGCTGTCGCTAATCGAAACCGGGGAACTGGGAAAGCTGATGAACAAATGGTGGTTCGACAGAACAGAGTGTCGCCATGGGGACAAACAAGACGCGCGTAATGAACTGTCGTTGAGCAATGTCGCTGGAATATTTTATATACTTATCGGTGGATTGTTGCTGGCCCTCGCAGTTGCTCTCGTTGAATTTTGCTACAAATCGCATACCGAAGCCACCCGAGCTAAGGTATTACCACTATTATTATCACAGTAAAAAATATTGTGTAAAATCAACACAATTTCCGAGTTAAATACAGTCCACCCAATATTTTTTACTGTGTAAAAAAAAATCATCACTATCTTCAAAATTTTAACAAAAATTATAATTACAGATTTCACTGTCAGACGCCATGAAAGCCAAAGCGCGCTTAACTATCGGCGGTGGCCGCGACTTCGACAATGGCCGGGTAATTTATTAATACTAAAAGTAATACTAGTATTACAATATTTAATACTTAATTTATAAAAACTATTATTTAACTGTAAACATACTGAAAAAGGCTTACCACGTAATTACTACCGACATTCCTTAAGAAGAAAATTAATAATGACGATAAAAAAAAATAAATCCGTGTAATTAGACCTCTGCTTAGCATGCCACTAGCAGCCTTGTTTTATAAAAAAAAAAAATAATAAATCTATTCGCAGACCGAAGTAAATAATTAACAATCTGGCAGTAAAAAAAAATATACACACACATACACACACAAGTATAATTATTGTTTATAATTTTTTATCCAAGTAACGATAGTTTGCTAATTGTTGCGATGATAATTCGGAGGCTGAACGCTAGAATATTATTTTAAATTTGTAATTTATAATTTTTATTATTTAAATTAAATGTCCTAAATTTTTTAAACAAAAAAAAAAAAAGGCGTTAGCAGTGATTTTGCGTTGTTCTACTTTTTCGTTTTTTTTATTTTGTCTATAGTGGTACGGACTGCAGAGTTAGACGGAGGATGCATGCGCCTTTTCCGGGACCATATGTGAGTACTCTCACCCTTTATTTTAAATCCCCGTTTAACAATCTTTATATATATTATGATTTATTTATATATTTATATTTTACTTATTTACAATTATAGTAATGCTTATGCATTCACTGCTTTCATTTTTTATTCTATTGACATTATTTTTTTTTATTTATCAATCCAGCTTATCATTTGTACATAAGCATGTAATTACAGTGACGCATGCTCTCATTCCTTTTTATTATTAAAACTTTTTTTTTTTTTTTTTTAAGTTCATTTTGAACGCTTTCAGCTTAAGGTGAGCCGAGGTCGAATTATTTTATTCATTTTTCATCTCATACTTGATCAACATTCATCACTTTCAATATTTTGGATAAATTTTAAGAAAACATATAAGCTTTTATTGAATTTTCAATTTTAACAGCACAAATACGTCACTAAATAATTTAATAAAAATTAAATATGGTAAATGTTTAAATGGTGGAAATTTTAATTAATTAGTGTAAAGTTTTATAAATTTTTTCAGATAATAATTGGTGGAAAATTAAAATTTTGACGCAATAATTTCTAATAATTAGGTGTAAATTTTTAATATTACGGTATTGGTCGTATAAAAAAATTTTTCAAGTAGAAATTATTTAAAATTTAATTTTCTACAAGAAATATTTCCTATAATTTTTTTCTCAAGATTTTTCAGAAAAGCCGTAATTTTTAAATAACGATTTTTTAGTTTGCAGAAATTTAAATAATTTTTTGTGAGTGGTAATTTAATTTTAAAATTACGGTAAAATTCTTGACATAACTGCAATAAAAATTTTTTAAATATTTTTAATAAATTTCAACTATAATTAAAATATATAATAATAATATTAAAGACGGTAATAAATTTATATAATTGCAAAATCACATTTAAACATTGACTTGAAATAAAATCTAAAAATTAAAAAAAAAAATAAACGCACAAAATAATTAAAATAAAAAATCATAATTATAATTAAAATGAGCGTAATTGCTAATAAAACTGAAAAAAATTTTAGTATTACGCCCCGGCGAACGCGATTGGGAATACCGAGGGCGACCAGGTTCACAGCAATACTCACACACAAGTGTAAGCCCCTGGTACACCGCACCAGCGGGAAGCAGCGACGAAACTTCGGATCCATCGCCGTCGATATCGTTGCCGACTCCGCCACCACCTCCGAAGGCGGTTGTTCCACCCCCGCCGCCTCCGCCGCCACGGCCTACCCGCCGCAGCGTCACTTTTGCGGAGTCGCCGTCAAAGAGCCCTCGGAGTCCCAAGAGCCCCAAAAGTCCGTGGGTGTTTCGTCGTAGGTCAACTATTAAGTCACTTAATGTCGCGGTTCCGTGGACACCCGCGACTCCCAGTCACTGGGATAATCGCAAAGCCGAGTATGTTACGTAAATAATTATTTATTGTCATTTAATTATTTACGACCAGTGACTTTGTTTATTGTTCTATTATTTCTCAATGTTATTAATTTATTTTTTTTTTTTTTTATTATTTATGATTTTATTTTTGCTCAATATATATTTTTTATTTTTTTAATAATTGTATTATTTAAATGGGAAAAAAAATTTTTTATGAAATTTTACAAAATATCATGAATTTTTTATAATTTTATAAAATTATATTTAAAGATAATTTTCATTAAAGTTTTATAAAATATCGTGAAAATTTACTAATAAAATTGAATATTTTATAAAATGTGAAATTTTATCATGAAATTTTATAGAATTTAAAAAATTCATTAATTTGAAAAAAATTTTGATTTGAAAAAATTAAAACTATATAAAATATCGTGGAATTTTTTATAATTTTTTATACTTGATTAGAAGTTTACAAAATTTTTTTTAAGCAAGAGTTTACACGTTTTTTTCTCTCTTACCCTTTATTGTTCAAATGAATTGATCAAAAGTATCTCTGTCATACTTGTACAACAAATTAAATTTTATAGATAAATAAATTAAAATTTTCCAAAAAAAAAGCGCTTTGCTCTTAATTAAATAGATAATTAAATTATCTATCAAAAAGCAAAGTGTTTTTTTTTTGAAATTTTGTCTTATATATGAGAAAAACACGTTTGAAAATAAATAAATAAATAAATCCGTAAAGGAAAAAATAATTTATGTAAAATTTCTAATTATGTAAAAAAAAATTAAGTTATGTTCAGAACATTGTAGCGACTTTGTTTTTGGCCTATGGGCTGTTGGATTTTTTTTACAAGAAAATAAATAAATAAATAAATCTATAAAATTTCATGAAATCCTAGAACTAAAATTTTATAAAATTTATTTAATTATTTATTTATTTATTATAAAACTTAATAAAAAAAATTATAAATATTTCATTAAATATAAATTATAAAATTTCATAAAAAAATTTTTTTCCCAAATAGAAAATAAAAAATAACTAATCAATTAAAAAAAAACTTATAAAAAATTGTATATAATGTTGATTATAAACATTAAATTATTGTCACTATATTTTGTAACCACTGAATTACAAATGACATTGAGAATTATTAGAAAACATGTTAATATACTGTAAATAATTGCACGCAGATCAAATAATAATCAAAAAAAGGATAAATAATTTATTTAAAAAAAAAGTTAGCAGAATAAAATCATATAATGTTAACAATAAATAACAGTATGGTCCCCGAAAGGGTTCATGTAAAACAAATAACAATTAACAATTAACAAAACTGCCAAATGCATATAAACCTCTTTATTTAGATAAATAACTCGAACTGATTCAATAAAAAAGTTAAAAATAATAAAACTAACGAATCACAGTTGTGAAAATTGATGTAAAATTTTTTTATGCCACGTTCAAGTACTAAACTACGATTTTTAAACAAATAACTAATAAATGTAAGAAATATAAATAATAAGTAAGAGTATATGTAAACAATGTGTTATTAATATTAATAATTAAATAATTATTAATTATTGTGTGAGTGCGATCAGGTTGAGAATTATTATTAATACGAGTCTCACTGGTATGAGCGATGATTTATTAACATTAAAATTAATATTAATAATAATAAAAAATTTTTATTTATTGTAGTTTTTAAAATACGGATTAATTTTTGTAGAAAATTAACTTACCGACTGAAAATAAATTACTTTGACTGATGTTTGATAAAAAAATTGCTTATCGACTCTAGATAATTCAGTAATTTAGTAATTGTTGGAATTTATGGGATTTTTTCGATTGTGTAAAGAGTGATAAGGCCAATTTGTGTGCCAAATAAAATGACCGCTTTATTTTAATTTTTGTAAAATTTTTTTATCAAAATTATTTTATTTTAATTTTTATAAAATTATTTTATTTAAATTGTTGAAAAATTTTTTTTAGTAAAATTAATAATATTATATATTGCAATTACTGTATAATATTTAAAAAAAAAAATAATAATAATAAATAATGATGGAAGTTTTGTACGCCGTTGTAGGATATATCATATCGACTTTTCGTAAATAAAACTACGTAATAAAATACAATAAAGTGAATCACTCAATCGATTAAATAGATATAATGATAAAGTTAAAGAAAAAAAAAAAAAAACGAATATGGTGCACATAACGTTAAAGATGATACCCTATAAAATATAAAATAAATTAATAAAGATTGCATTGATTATAATGTTATTAAATAAATATAAATTAAATCCCGTGTGATTAATCCTATTGTATTTAATAATTGTAAACTAATTTTTAAGTGTGGGTGAGGAGATAACAGAGTGAATTGAAATTATTGTTTGAGCATCACTTAGTCGGAAATTTTACTTGTTTTTAATTTGTTACTCTTGTTTTTTTTTTTAGACAGAGCTGAGCTCTGTACCGTCCTGGCTTTTTGTTTTACTTTTTGTATTTATCGAGCGAAGTGTGGGTTACTTGAGATCAGTAATTATTAATTATTAATAATTAGTTATTGTTTATTATTATGAATTTAAAGTTATTGTATGAAACTGTTGTAAACCAATCAAATTAACATTAATACACGATCATTTATTTAACATAACCATTGACTTATTATTTATTATCAAATTGAATAATTAGTAATAGTTTTTATAATTAAGAATATAAGAAAAATTTTTTCTTCTGTACATTTTTAAGTTAAATTTACTATCTTTGGGAAAGTATTGACCTAAATTTGTGACTTTTTACGACCTTACATATTTTTTGGTTGGTCAATTTTTTATGTAAATTTTTCGGCGGAATTTTGAATAGTTTTTCGGTTCTATAAGTTTATTTCTTCACATTTTCCATCAAATTATTTGTAATTAATCCTGTGATAGCAATGTTATTTTTTTAATTTATTCCAAAAATACCCTAACAATGTTTATTGTGATTAAAAATATCATTAATTATTGAGCCAAAGGATTTTTATTGATAATTCTTAATTCTCGGGAGTCACACAGTAACTGTAGGTTGCTAATTTTTATAATTTTAAAATTCTCAGTTGAAAATAAAAGTATTACACTATTGTTTTAAAAACAATAATCATTGGACAAATCTTGAAATTATTGATCAATCTTGTACAAAATCATCGTCATTTTTACCATTGATTTTACTATCGATGCACTGTTGAATAATTTTCGCGGTTTTAGCTGGACTTTGTCCCTCTGTAAATAAATTAAATTAAAACCATCATTTTAAAAATTTTATTACCTAATTAATAACACATATTAATAATAATAGAATTAATTACTCTCTTCCGAACAATCTCTAACTATTTGCCAGTAATCGTCAGTAAGATCCGATGAATTTAATATTTCATCGGGCAATCTATTCATCATTGCTTCAAAGTTCAATGAATTATTTTGATCGATCTATAAAATATCAAATAAAATTAATAATTATTAAAATTTCTGATAAAAAAAATAATCATTCAAAATAATTAATTAAACTTGCAATTTTATCTTCTACAAGCAAACATCCTGCGAGATTGTAGTATTTTTCATCTCCCATTACACTTTTGATTCGACAATTGACCAGTAAGTCGACGATTGTCGAAGGCGGATTTGTTTGTAAGTGATCACAACTATTTCCAGCGCTTTTCGGGCTTAATGAAAACACCGGTGATGAAAATAAGCACAATATTAACAGCAATTTCCCAGACATTGCTTTAAATTTAAATATTATTTTTTTTTATAAAGAATTTATCAAATAGAGCGATTAATAATTATTATAATTTCTGATAAAAAAAAAAAAACTAGCAACCTAGCAGTCACTGTGACTTCCGTGACTTGTAAGCTATATAAAAAATTGAACAAAAAATTAAAACAAAAAATAATTGGACGCATACTAAATATTAAAAGCAATACCCCTGGGCAATAATAATAATTACTATTAGTAAATTTTAAATTGCAGCATAAGAGAATAATAAATAGGATAATAAAAACAAGACACCTGGGCCATAGCCCGATATAGCTACCCTGAAGCAATTCAAGTGTTGATATAATAGTAATAAAGATACATGACCGTTAAAATGCATCATCGATGAGCCGAGCCGGTGAATATTAAATGTCTCTTGCTCGAGTTTCGATAATAGTCCGTCAGGTAAAAAGAGACGGCCAGATCCCAGAGAATAGATCGGAGTAAAGAGAAAACTCCAGCATGCATAGACAAAAAGAGAAGCAAGACAAGAGGGCGAGGGCGAGGGCGATAGTATGTGCATGGTCCATAACCTGGTGAACTCCTGTTGGTAGCTGGTAGCTTTCGAAATTGCAGCACTCAACCGGAGAGTTTTAATGAGAGGTGAAGTACGTATTAAAACTGAAACTACGAGTGCATCGAAACGGGCCAGAGATAGATATACGCTATCAGGCTATCACAATAGCTCTCGATCAAGTGCCCCCGAGGATTCAACCCTGTTCATTTGCATTATTTTTCATTTATTCACTCACTCATTCATTTACTTATTTATTTATTTTTTCCTTCCTTTTCGTTATAATTATCGCGAGTACGTTTATCCTATAGTTAATACGGTTTTATTCCCATTAAACGGAGATTTATCGCATTCGGATATCAATTAATATTTATATTTTATTTAAATGGGCATAGGGATACACTAGTCACTAGTCGCTACATACTCTCTATACAATATACAATATACAATATACTATAAGCTATAAACCAGAGAGAGAGAGAGAGAAAAAGAGAGAGAAGATATACACCGGGATTTGTAGCTCCTGCATAAGCCATTAAACGGTGCTCTGCAATGCGGTCCTTCAGCTCGTCCTTTTTTCTTCACGCTCTCCGAAAGGAGTTGAATAAAAATCTAAATATCCATGTGAATGTTAATGTAAGTGCTTGAGTATACAGATACACGACGGAGAAGAGGGTGATGCGGGCGACGGGTGTCTCTTAATATTTTATCGCTCTAGGCTACTATCAAGTCGTGCATGTAACGCTTGTACTTATCAGGCGCAATTACCTTTTTGTTATTATTAGTCATTTATAAATAATTTTATTTATTTTGCTGAAATAAGAAATAAAAATTTTTTTATCGGAAATTGTAATAATTTTTTTTTCATATATTTATATATATGTATATAATAAAAATAAATCAAAAATGCATGTGGGTATTTTTAAAAAATTTTTTAAAATTAAATAAATTTTTTTTTACAATAACAGCGCTGATGAGGCTGAAGTTTGTTTAAGTATACTCAGGATTAAATTTAGAGTCAACCACAGGCAGGATGGATGATGGGCTGCACACGAGTAATTCTATAGGAACAGCGCGTGAGAGAGCCTCCAAGGAAAATTAACCGAGAGAGATAGAACGGGAATAATACTGGGTCGCATAATGAAGCTTATTAAATAACAATGTTAACCAGAAGCCCGGGGTAGGAAGCAGCGCTGTAAAATCGAGCTCGCCAACCGCATCATTCGCATTTCAGCGGCATCGATTTATCACCGCAAGTACCATTAAAATCACTCTTTTGTTGGCCTCTGTCCTTTCAATTGGTTCGAACCTGAAGCCCGACCGATCAAACTCCTGTTTTCACCACAATTATAATTATAATTATAATTACAATCATTGTAGGACAGTCTCCTGCAGGTTATGGACCCGGGCTGAAAAAAATCAAACGAAGTTGACGAATCGGTGGAAAGACGAAGCTCGGAGAATTTAAGATTCATGATGAAGATAAAATTCAAGACAAGTCTCTCAATCCTTACTTTCTTCTCTTTTTATTCTGTATACATCTATGCAACACACCTTAGTTCCGTTTGATTTATGAATAAGTGTACAAAAATCGGTAATTCATGACACGGAGTAACTAAAAATGCAAACATCACTTTAAAAGATCAGCCAGCAGCCACGTGAGAGGCATTACACATTATATATATATGTATATATTTATATCTCGCATGCTCGCACTACTAAACTACTAAACTACCAAACTTCGAAGCTTTATTTTTTTATTATTCACAAGGAAGATTTTAAATTTTGTGCTTTAGTGCTTGATAAAGTCCCGTGATAATCTCTTGAAATATTTAATTTTTTTTTTGGCCTGAAAAGTATTACTATTTTTATAAAATCAGTAAGATGATTTGTGTGCGCAATAATTTTCATTATTTATCTAATTATTAATTTTTTTTTAAAATTACAAGGAAAAAATTTTTTCATGAAATTTTATAAAAATTAATTGATACTAGCAACCTTGCAGTCGCTATGTGAATTATAAATAAATAAAATTTTGCTTTATTAAATAATGAATTTTGTTTAATTGCACTGTACTTTCGTAAATATTGACGTTTTTAAAGATATAAGCTCATCCTGATGTTACACTCATCAAGAGCTTTCATTTGATTACCCACATGCATTTTTATATATTTTTCATATACACATATATATATAATATATATAAATATATGAAAAATTGATGTGGGTACTTAAATGAAAGATCTCGATGAGTGTAATGTCCGGATCAGCTTATATCTTTAAAAATGTCAATATTTCACAAGATACAAGGTCATTTCTTAATTATGTATTGACAGCATCTATCCTTGCAAAAAAAAAATATCTATCAAAAAAATAAAAATCGTTTTTTGATTTAGAGTAAAAAAAAATCTTAAATAAAAATTTTCACGGCCACAGTAATTAAAAATCCATTTAGTCCAGTAGATCGAGGAATAAATCTGACATCAAGATAGTTATCAGTAGTAAAATATTCAGCCACCTTATCAAGATCGCAAGCACTCGTCGTAGTTCTGCCATCATCAAATATCAAGGAACAATTTTCCTCTTTATTTTGAAGCTCAAAAAATTCGAGTATTACAGAGCGAGCTGATGGTTTTCGAGAGGATCTAGCCGCCAAAAGCATTGTTGATTCGCTCCGTACGGTTCGGGATAATTCGGAGACTCCAAATGAACTGTTTTTCCATCAACAAATATTGTGTGATTGCAAGTCTGTTGGTATTGCGCAGTGAATCCCTTGTGGGGGTGCTTTCACCACTTTTTCGGTATTTCACCAACATACAGTTGTCCGTCGAATGTAAACTAGCTTCATTACCAGTTCTGCTGAATTTCCCCGTAATTACCCAAATAAATTTATCAATTTCAATGTTAATTTAAATAACAGTTCACTATGGGGCTGAAAAATTTGAAATATTTACGCCGGAGTGCTTTGTCCTCGGAGTAACCATCTGCGATTTTCAAATAGTCGGTAGCACAGTCAGCGGTTTCATAAATATCCAACGATGTAATTGCGAATTTGATACGGTGACTATTCTCTATTCGCATTCGATCACTTGATTGGAATATAAACTTTCTAGGGTAACTGGGGAATTTATTACTCCGCTAGTTTCTTGGATAGTCCTTTCGCATTCTAAGTAGTCGTCGAAATAATCAATAATAAAATAATAATAGCAATCTACAGTTACTATTACATGCGATTACCTAGAATTAAGAATTACGAATTAAATGATTTTTTGAGATAAATTACAAAAATTAAATTGCTATCAAAGGATCTATTATAAAAAATTTAATGGAAAATTTTAAGGGATTATTGCATTTTTTTTTTAAATTAAAATTGATGTTGTTGTTGGTGCGATAATTCAATGAAGTTGTAAATATGTTGGGATTATACAGTTGTTGAAGGTAGTGTTTTAAAAAATTTAACGAATGACATCCGGAGACAACGTGAAAAATCATCCAAGACTCTGATTTCCGAGCTGACAAACTAAATAAAGAAAAAAACAGTTTAAAAAATAGTTATATACTGAGATGAGAGCTACAGAAAATAAGTCAGTAAATAGATGATAAATGGATTTAACGTATGAGAAAGAAAAATCCCACGAGCATGAGAGTAAATCGAGCATAGATGTTTTATTTTGTCTTAGATGCTATATTTTGTGCTGAAAATAATTTTTTTTATTATTATAAAATAATAATAATTTTTTAAATTAAAAAAAAAATTTTTTTTTAATTTTTGAAGAAATTTATAATTGAGATTTTTTTTTTTATCAAGTTTTGTTGATAATTCTTAACATAAAAAGTAAAAAATAATAAATTTTTTTTTAAAACTTTTTTAAGACTATTTAAAAATTCTTTTTAAAATAATTTTTAGATTATTTTAAGACTCTATAATAATTTTTTGAAGCTGTCGCTGTGATGTCGTCTTATTTTTGTAACAAATTTGAGAACCAAATTTCAAAAATTCGCTCTCGGAATTTTTTTTTTTTTGTCTTAAAAAAGTCTTAAAATAATTTTGGTTTGTATCACGTTTAAGATCTTAAACAAACGAAAATTTTAAGACGATTTTTTTTTACACAGATTGATAATTTGTCATTTTTTATAAAAAAATCAAATTTTTCATAAAAATATATTAAAAATTAAGCTTGAGAAAAATTGCTCAAAGAATTTTTCAGTAATTTTTTAAATAAAACTTATTTCAACTGAATAAAAATTAATTTCAATCAAAAAACATACTCGGATGTTTTTCGGAGTAAATTTCATATTTATTTTGTACCCAAAGTATTTTATTTGTTGAATCTTTCACAAGAATTGAAAGCTATTCGGCTAATTTTAGAGCTCGATAATAAATTATAAATCTTACTCTTGGAGAAGTTTAATTAAGAATCAATAGTTTTGAAGAACTCGCATAGAAGAAAGAAGAAGTAGGAAATTATTGTTGAGAAAAAGAAGAAGAAGAAGAAAAGAGTGTGCTGTAATAAGAAAACAAAGTTTGTTGGTGATAAAAAATGTAAGATCGACAAGATTGATGATGAAAAGATTTAAAAAAGTCTACATCACTTTATCGTATTTTCCTGTTTATCCGTGAAACTCTCAACGAGCCGGAAGTGTTGAAGAACCCACATGAGAGATCAGGAGCATTGCAACCGAGGCGGGGCTGGGATGAGAGTAAGAGCTTGAGGATGAGGATGCGGATGCGGATATACCAGCGAGGATGAAACAACCCCTGCCCGGCTTGGGGTTTGGGGTGGCCTAGCTCCACCGAGAGACTGCATAAGTCAGAGAGTGAGAAAAATTTCTACATACAAATGCAAAGTTTGTAGTCCGTATAACTAGAGCGAGGAGAAAAAAAGGGAAAGAGGTTCTTCTCGGACTTGAATCTTGAATCTCAGCTCTCAGAAGTTCTTTTTGATATTCACCTCCTTCGAGCGATCCATCCTCTCTCTCCGCTCCTGCCGTACTATTTCCTATCCCAGGAACTCTAAATATAAAACTAGTGAGGCTCTTTGCTTTTAACTTTTAACTTTTATCTATTTTCATTTGTTTATTTTTGATGACGTCAAAATCACATGGATACAGATTACATCTAGTTGTAGTTAAACAAGTTTATAACTTTTTTACAGAGCTTTGCTACTGGGCTTATAAACTTGTTCTTGGGTCTGTTTTACTCGGATTTACTGAGTGACGTTACTCATTTACAAGTAAATCATGAAAATAATGTTTATATAGTTTTTAAAAATTTTTTTATTTATAAAATTATACCGCATACGATATTAAGGCTCTAAAATTTAGAGATTATTATTTTTGAAGTTTTTAAAGTCGATGCATTCATGATTTTTGATTGACTTTATTCTTTCCGAAGATATTAAATATATCAATTAAATTTTTTACTTTATAATTAAATCTGAATAAAAAAAAAATTGTTATTCATTTAAAAAGTATAAAAATTTCTTTAGTTTAATTTATCAAATAAATTTTTTTTTTATCTATTCTCTTTATAAAAATTTATTTGTTAAGAAATTCCAAAAATTTCTAGATAAAAGTTCATTTCAGCAACATTAAAGTAACTAATTTTATTTAATTAAAGACGTTCCGAGAAAAAACTAAATTTTACTAAATTTACTAAATTTTAAAATATTTAAACCTTATGCTGACGTTCAAGCGAACGTTTTATTAAATATCACTCGTACTTTTCTTAGGATTGTTTTAAAAAAATTGAGAATCATTGAAGATATAACAAGTATTTTTTATCAAAAATACATTATTATAAAGAAAATTTATGAAAAAAAAAATTCTTGCAATTTTTATTCTTATTAAATATTTTATTATTTACAAAAAAAAAAAAACAAAATCAATTAAAAATGATCTACAAATTTTTTACAGTGTATTCGAACTTATTTCTTATAAAAATCCATCTGTGTTAACGTTATATTCGTTTTACACTAGCTCAATTTTCTTGCCATCTCCTCACGGGGAGCCTCTCCCTTCTTATATATATATCCTCGAAATAGAGTGCTCTCTGTACTCTGGATTGTCGAGCAATAAAAATCCACAACCTGATACTCAGTTTTTCATTTTCAATAATTTATTATTATTATATTTCACCATCTCCGCATTACTTTAGAATCGACTATCATATTCTCGATTTCAAACCCGAATTTAAAATTCCAAAGTGTCCCAGGAGCCCAAAATCGAACAGAAAACCATTTTTTTTATTTATTAATTTAAAAAAGAATCATCCTTGACAACAGTTTGATGAAAAAAGAAAAAATTAATACCATCAGAGCGTGAATAAAAGATTCACCCAGTTTTACGTGTCATGTGATTCGGGTGATTAAGCTAGTGCAAGTAACAGGACGCGTCCGGTAGATGTCGCGGGAGTGTAATTCGCGTAGCGGGAATATTTGCATTAACTGAGAGCAGAGTGAGGGATGTAATAACTAAAGAGGAGAAGTTAGGTACTGTAGAGAAGAAGAAAGGAAAGGGGTGAGTGTAGTTGAAGATGCTAAATATAGACAGGGTTGCCAATGGTTGCCAGGTTGCAGCAGAAACAGCCGCCGCCCCTTTGAGCACTGGAATAGAGAAGGGGAATCCTCGTGGAGGGGATGCTGATAGTGTCGGCAAGGTCGCGTCATTGATCCAGAGCATCCAGAGAGGGTTTAGCGTTATGACGCGCCCAATGACGTCATTCCTTGTGACCTGACCGCTGGCCGCGTTACCTGGCGCCATCTGAGACCAGTAACCTCCGGTTAAAACACACACTGGAGACGGCAAACACTCTCTGTGTATAAATGTGTATATTTATATATATATATATATATATGTATCATCTTTCTGTGTTATATGTTATATGTTATTCACAGTCTTTCTCGCTCTTGTTCTCTTTCTCCACTTTTACCCTTTATCTCTCAGTATCCTTTTCACTCGTCACCAGGTCACGACCGAGAGCACTCGTCGCAACTCTTCGACTTACTCGCGATCTCTTTGACGCTGAGTTTACTTTTATTATTTTCTTTTTCATCCCCTATTTTTATTTTTAACTCTAATTATTTTTAAACTCTCTTTTTTGGATCCGACGTTCCCGTTCCTCTTTGTAAATATTTATACGTAAATATTTATCCGTTTTATTACTCAAGACTTTACTTTATATTATATTATATTGTATTAAATTATATTATATTGTATTTGTGGATGTTTAATGTTCAGTTGGTAGTCTATATAATGGGCATTGTATCAGTACTGAGATTAACCACGATACTAATTAACGATTTAATACCTTCCCTCAAGCATTTTCCGACAGATCGCTGCTTTCTGATCATGACAAGCTCTACAAATTTAAACTTCATTAATTATTAATTAGTACAGATATTCTCTGAATAATAAAAAGGTCATCCGCCACCTGGATCAACCCGGGATTTATTTAATATTACCAACTATTTTTGGTCTCTTTTAAAGGATTATTTATATCGATCTTTTGAACTTTTTTACAAGTTAAATCGAAGAAAATTAGAAAAAAATTTTTTTATCGACATTTATATAAAATAAAATTTTTAAGTTCCATCAAACTATTTGTAATTAATCCTGTGATAGCAATGTTATTTTTTTAATTTATTCCAAAAATACCCTAACAATGTATATTGTGATTAAAAATATCAAAAATTATTGAGCCAAAGGATTTTTATTGATAACTCTTAATTCTCGGGAGTCACACAGTAACTGTAGGTTGCTAATTTTTAGAATTTTAAAATTCTCAGTTGAAAATAAAAGTATTACACTATTGTTTTAAAAACAATAATCATTGGACAAATCTTGAAATTATTGATCAATCTTGTACAAAATCATCGTCATTTTTACCATTGATTTTACTATCGATGCACTGTTGAATAATTTTCGCGGTTTTAGCTGGACTATGTCCCTCTGTAAATAAATTAAATTAAAACCATCATTTTAAAAATTTTATCACCTAATTAAAAACACATATTAATAATAATAGAATTAATTACTCTCTTCCGAACAATCTCTAACTATTTGCCAGTAATCGTCAGTAAGATCCGATGAATTTAATATTTCATCGGGCAATCTATTCATCATTGCTTCAAAGTTCAATGAATTATTTTGATCGATCTATAAAATATCAAATAAAATTAATAATTATTAAAATTTCTGATAAAAAAAATAATCATTCAAAATAATTAATTAAACTTGCAATTTTATCTTCTACAAGCAAACATCCTGCGAGATTGTAGTATTTTTCATCTCCCATTACACTTTTGATTCGACAATTGACCAGTAAGTCGACGATTGTCGAAGGCGGATTTGTTTGTAAGTGATCACAACTATTTCCAGCGCTTTTCGGGCTTAATGAAAACACCGGTGATGAAAATAGGCACAATGTTAACAGCAATTCCACAGACATTACTTTAAATTTAAATATTATTTTTTTTTATAAAGAATTTACCGAATAGAAAAATTCGACTACTGAACTGATGAGCCCGTCTTTTATATCTCTCGGAACCATTACACAGTTAGTGCGCAGTAATTCTAAATCATTGACAATAACAACTATAACTGTCGTAACTTGTCTCTGATAGGTTGGAATTTTTTATTTTTAATGTCCGGAGATAATGAAAAAAATAGAACGGAAAGACATTAAATGTCAGGCAGTAAATGCGATCAAAAATTTATTAGTTTTACAGAAGTTTATTACAATTTTATAATCCAGAGGTTTAAAAATCATTTACACAATTATTAAATTTTTAAAATTCAGATTAATAATATTTTTTTTTTTCATTGTGATTCATTGAAGTAAATTTTTAAGATAATTATTGAAGATAATTAAATGCTTACTGGTGATGAAAATTCTAAGTATTGTGCTTTACACCAGCAAGCAGTGTAGAACAATCCTTCGCAATGACCTTTTGAGTAACCCTGTTTTATGCACAACCAGTTGCAGTAATCAAAATTTCGGCCGAAGATTTTACAATTTCCAATTTTTATATCTGCTCCATAGTTCTGAGATAAAACAATCGCCAAAATTGTCAGGCAAGCGAATAAAAATATTTTACCACAATTGAATTTCTTCGTCATACTGACAATTGTTTAAATTTGATACTGTTCTCAAATTTTGACTGTAATAAATGCTTTCATTTTTGGTATTTATACTTTCTTTTTAAAAATGGCTTCTGAGGATCTTATAATTTTGATTTGTTATTTTGTAATAAAATAAATTTTATTGATAGTTTTATTTTAGAAAGCTTGGAAGTTTCAATGGCAGTATTTTTAATTGTAATCGTTTTATTTTTGTAAATTTAATGAGTAATGGATTTTTACTGGTTAAAAAATAAACTAAAATTGCTGAAAATTTTATGAAGATAATAGTTGTGAATTTTTTAAAAATTATTTTGGTATTAAATGATTTCATCGGACAGGTAATATGATCAAAATTTTATAAATTCAAAAAAATACATTGAAATTCCAAAAATAATTTTTTTTTTCAACAGTGTACAATTTTGATGATTAAATAAGAAAATTGCAGAATTTTTATATGGAGATCATTAAAAAAAAATTCTAATTTATTGAATAAAGTTTGGTTGATTTTTTTATTTTGCTAAATCAAATATCTTCTGGTCCAATTTTTGACTTGCAGGATCAAATATGTAAATACATGAAGATCACTAAACGCTGTTTGGTGGCAATGAATTGAGAATCGGTGCTTCACACCAGCAAGAAGTATACAAAAAGCCTCTGCAATGACCTTTCATGTAACCCTTATATCTGCACTCAAAGTCGCATTCGTCAAAACTTAAACCAAAGGCTTTACAACTTCCAATATACACTTCTGCTGCATTTTGATTCTGCTGAGAAGGAGCAATCGCAAAAATTGCCAGGCAAAAAAATAGTAACATTGTACCGTAATTATTTTTCGTCAACATACTGACAATTTTTTAGATTTGATATTATTGATTATCAAATTTTAACTATCATAAATTCTTTCATATTCGGTATTTATACTTTCCCCACAAAAATGGCTGCTGTACATCCTATTATTGTGATTTGTTACTTTGTAATAAAACAAAATTTTATCTCTAGTTTTTTTTAGAAGGCTTTAATCGTTTTATTTCTGTAAACTTGATGAGTAATGGGTTTTTACTCGTTGAAAAAATATCTAAAATTACTTTCAATTTTTTAATTATAATTATTAATAGTAAAAAAACTGAGAAACTTTTTTTTTTTAGTAATTAAAGAGATAATTTGATTTCGACCGACTTGGCGGCGATGGACATGGTTTTTTGATGTTAAAAGCTGATTAATTTTTTAAATCGATAGATAGAGCCGTTAAAAAGTTATTACAAAAAATCTTTATTTGAAAAAAAAAATTTTTGTATTTTCTTTTTGAGATTTCTCAAAATCGGTCCAAATTGTATTCAAAATTTAAGTTTGGTCAAGTCCTTTCGAATGGTACCAACCGAGATGGAATTGGTCGAGCAGTTCAAAAGTTATAAGAGGGTTACATAAATACATACACACATTTTTGAAAATTTTCAATTTTCTCAGCGGAAAGTTAAAAAAAAATAATATATATAAAAATATAAAAAAATTAAATTTATAATGAAACTATTTTCGATAAATTGACAAATATTTAAAAGTAGTTATTTGATAAATATTTGATAATAAAATATTTATAAAGCAAAACTGGAAAAAAGACTAACAATTTAATATTCATAGATCTGAAAATTTTTTTATTGAAATCACAACATACAAGTTGGATAAAAAATACAACAATAAATTCATAGAAAAAAGATCAACGTAAATAAACAGCACACGTGTCAATTGTATTATTAATTAATATTCCAATGATATATTTAAATTTTTTATAATAATTTCTTCATAAATTGAATATCTTGTAAATTATCGATGAATTGCTGATTTCATTTTTTATGATTGGTCGCTCAGAAGAAAAAAAATAAGAAGAAATATTTGAGACGTGTGACGTTGATCAATCAGGATGGTGTTTCAACAATTATTGTTCACACCAGCAAATGTTGTTTGCAAAGCTTCCACAGTGTCCTCCTTTGTACCCGCGGCGTTTGCACTCATCAAGACAGTTGCTGACGTAATTAACTCCTCCCCAAACGCAGCTTCCGATTGACACGTCAGCTTGGACTTCATTTTTTGGAGAAGATACGATCACCAAAAAGGCCAAGCAAACCAGCAGTAACATTGAACTGTAGCTTTTTGCCATTTTCACAATTAATATTTACTTTGTATAACTTTATGCTTCAAAATACTGAAGTTAACTGCCGATATGCCGTCGCTTTTCGTTTAAATACTTTCCTCAACAACATGGCTACCGGAAAAATTCGCAAGTAGGGAAAAATTTAACTAGTTGTTGTTATTATGAACTGTAAGGTGATTTGAAGGTGACATTGCTGGTATTTTACGTAGATATTCATTTAATTCACCTCTTTGATCAGAGATCTCATAAATATGAATGATTTCGAAACACATAAATAAAAAAAAGTAATTTTATTGTAATTACACACATTGTTATTCTCATAGCTACTGATTTGTTATTTATTTTAATCCACTGAAGGCCGCGGCGCAGTTTAGTGGACTTTATTTTTTTTTTTAAATCAAGCGTTGTCCTTTTTTAAAGAAAATTTTATAAACATTATTTCAATTGACGAATAAATCGTTCAATTTATCATTTAATTACTTTATAATAATTTTTTTAATCATTTATAGAGAATTTTTTATTTATAATATTAGTAGTAGTAAAAAAAAATTTTATTATTTCAAGAATTGATAAGATAAATAATAAAATTTTTCGTCATCAAATATATATGCTGGAAATAATTAATAGAATTAAAAAAAAAAAAAAAAGTCATAAAATCTGAAATGAAATTTGTTCAGTAATACTTGAGAATTTTTTTTTCCTCCATAAATATAAGTTAAGAAATTGTCAATAAAATAATTTATTGAAACAGGAAAATATTATAAGGAAAAATATTTTTTTTTTCTGGCGTATTTCTTGGAAAATTGCGTTTAATTTAATGATTTATTTCACAGGAAAAATTTTAACAATGTATCTTGTCTAATTATTAAAACCGGTTGAAATAAATATGATGTTACGATAATAAATAAATTTAGTACTTATTCATAATACTACTCGATATTATTTACTGTCGATTAACTAGAGTTATTACTAAATAATTATACTAAATTATCGTATGAGGAAAAAACTCAATATTAAAACTGATAAATATTTTTTATTTAATTTAAAAATAAAAAATTAATAAGTTTATTGTAACCAATTAAAAAAGTAGAATAATTTCCGGATATTTTCGAACTATCCGCAAATTGACACATGAGATTTCCGGGGTTTGAATTCTCTGGGTTGCAAGATAGGTCGGAGAGTAAACGCCCGGGATCTCTTATCCGGTTAATTTTTATCTCGCTCAGTTTCACCATCACCACCGTGCCATCATCCCTCTTTTGTCTCTACTCCGGTTACTTATTTTCTGACAGGTATAAATTATACCGGTGGCCTATTTGCATACCCGTCTTACCAACCAGTAACGACTCGTTAATCCTTTTTCGTTACGTAATACCCGCGTATTCAGTCTCCGCGATTATAAAAATAGAAGTTTTAAAAGAGTCCCGTGTCGCAGGTTAGACATTCTCGGGTAAGGTATTACACATTGCCTCCTCTGCATAACAAGCGGGTCCCACATACACTCCTCAGAATTATCCACCGAAAAGGAAACCTTTTATTTTTATGAAAAGGTTTAACCACTAGTTCAAACAGCAGCTCATTAGTGGTGAAAGCTCTTATAAAATTATTTTTATTTAATCTGGTTAAACAGTTTGATAAGAAAATTATATTTTTTTTTTATTTTAAATTAAAATCTTTGAATTTTTCAAGTTTTTGGTCATTTAAAATTTTATTCATAAGTAATTTATTAAATTAACTTTTATTTTAATTTTATTCAGAAACTTAGAAAAATTATACTATCAAAAAATTTCCACTTTTTTTTTTTGTTCTTTTTCCGTGATTTAAAATTTTTACTCGACAATTTTTAATAAATAAAATAATTCTCCATCCCTATAAATATTGAGTTATCTCAGAAAAATTGAGAATATTTTCAAATTAAACAAGCCTCTTTCAAAAAAAATTTTTCTTAACCACGAACAATTTTTTTTTTCTACTCCAATAAAAAAAAAAAAAAATTCTCAAAATTATTTCTTCAGTCAAAGAATTTAATCTTTAATTAAATTGATTATTTTTAGGTTTGTATAATAAAATTCTTTTAATAATAAAATAACTAACGTTTCATTTATAAATAATAAAAAATGTAGCATTGAATTTCCTTGAATTGGACTCATTAAATATCCTGAATGCAGAATCTGCGATGTGTATTTGAATGGTAATGTAAATATTGCATAGACTGAGATAGGTCGAAAATAGTAACTATTAAATGTTAATTATCAATTATAATGAGTAATGAATTAAATGAATAGCTTATAGATATAATATACAGATGATTAGTGGTTTGATATTTGTGGTGATTTGATATAAACGGTGAGCTGGTAATTACTAAATGACGTATTGGTAAATAGAAGGTAGGAGGGGTCATAAAGTATTAGCAGGTTCTTTGGTTTATCATGTGTGCGGAGTGCTGCGGAGAGACTGAGGACTGAGGTGATTGTTTGAACCGTTCTGTAGAGCAGTAGTGCCGTTTGTATGTGATAATGCATGAGCTAACTCAATGAATTCAATCCTCTTGAATTCTCTCTCGTCACTGCGGTTACTGCTTCATGCTTCGTGCCATACACACATATAAACATATATGTATAACTTCGGGCAGTAACTCTTGAAAGCTCGGCACCAATTACCGTCACGGTGAAAAATATAGTAGCCAGCTGGCAAGCTTGGCTACAACCAAAGGGCTTTAGATGGATAATGTTTGTCTTGGTGTGTTTTCAGCTCCAAGCACATGTACGAAAGCTCTCAGGCACATGTGTGGAAGCTTACAAGCACGTGTATCACCACCAAGCTGTCCACCTATGCTACACTCGAGCTTATCATCACATCTAAGCTTCTAATAACAATAAATTTTTTTTTAAATCAAATCGAAGGTAGATTCATGGGAAAAATTTTCATATCTGCTCGATTTTTATGTGTCAAATATTTTTTAAGGGTGATTAAGTTTATAATATATATAATTAAGAGAATAAGAAAAATTTTGTGTCCAGGATAGTCATATAATAAAATCAATTTTTTTTAGTGAAATTTAGTGTAATTGCAAAGGTCTTGACTTGAATTTGAGCCTTCTCACCGATAGTCAATTTATTATGATAAGTATT